>BSBK01000970.1:3457500-3680000 GCA_027943335.1 Chamaecyparis obtusa
TTCACAAAATATGACTAGAAGAAGAAACCACTTGTTTGAGGAAGATGTCAATGATATTTCTTAATTGCATATAATAAAATATTGAGATGAATGGAACACAATGGAAAATGAATATGTGAAAACAACAAGGTGGTTGATTAAAAGGTGAAGGTCCAGATTTATATATTCTGAAAAAGAAATAATACTTACAAGATGCAAATTATAAGGCATACTTTTGAAATCAAAGTTTTTCAAAAGAGATATTCGATACATATTATAGTGGAGGGATTGTTGTAAAAATCCACTCTTAAATTTCACCCATACTAACTTTTGAGATGTAGATAGTTGGTGAAGGCAGCAATCAAAAAGTTACTTACCTATATGCGAAGAAATGCAATTTAGGCTAAGTTGTTAACAAAATAGGGTACCTAAGAAAATGTACCAATTATAGAAACAATGTGATATGTGAGGAGAGAATAACAATTTTTGAAACTTGGAAAAGAAAATGGCAATAAAAAGGTTAAGTGAACAGAACATAGCAAGACAAAGAGTCATAAAATGAAGCTAATTTAAAATACATGCACTGTTTAGTAGACATACCAAAATTTCAACCTTTATTGCTTCCATTTTTGAATTGGTTCACAACATTGTTAGGAATATCTATAAAGGGTGTTAAATACATAATTTTTTAATTTTGGAAAGGAGAGTAAAAGATCTGAATTAAGTAGCACCCATGAGTTTTATGCAAGAGCATCTTGGGTTCTTGGCAATCTTGCATTAATAAAAAAAATATTTGCCTTCTATTTTCCTTCTAGTTCAGTCTTCATGTTTTTTTTCAACATTTGTTCAATTCAAATATTTTGTAGCTTCGAACCTTATGGCATGATCTTGAACTCTTGTTGAGCCTTCGCCTAGGTTTTCACCTTAGTTAGTTTCTTCACGTATCACATCTTGCAGTTTCTCAACAAGTCTTAATTGTTCTTCACGTTTCATGGATAATTTTTATTTCTCAATCTTGCAAAGGAATTTTATGATCAATGAAGCTTATTGGTGCATTTACCGATGCTTCTACATTGGTGGCCGACCTACTTGAGGGATCACAATTCATGTTTCATCGATTGAAGGAAGATCCTTATGATTTAGGTTTTGACCTATATTTATAATACATTTTCTCTTCATTGTGGAATGTGATCTTTCTTAGGCCGACTTGTGGCTTGTGAGGGCTTTATAAAATCTTGTAATTGACCCCTTATGGGAAAGACATGATACAAAAGAAGGGAGCAACTGTAGAAATCAGTAGCTACTATAAAATAGATAGTATAAAGAGATAACCTATAAGAGGTTCATGAATTAGGCCAGTATGCTTAGAATGTCTGATTACATGTTGCAAATCTATTGTATTTGACTATATAATAACAAGAATTCTGAAATTGCATTCTCTCAAGTAATTTATGTATTGCTTCCATTGTGTGACTCTTATTGCAAGGATTGGACTGAACTCTTTGAGTTCCCTCCATCCTTGACTACACCAAGTGGTATTAGAGTAAGTTTTTTATTCTATTGAGGTATATCATGGTTCATGCACTTGAAAAGTCCTAGATTCATTTTTTGTGGGGTGGTAGACAGAGTATCTAACCCACAATTGCAGAGGATTAACATAAGATGGCTCATAGAGGAAATGCTACAGGTTGAAGGAGAGATGCATACCCATTTGCATTGGATATGTTGTGATGAATTACACCCATATTAGAATCTATGGAGAGATCCCATAGAAGAGGTTGATACATTGAAGATGTAAGTGATGAAGAGGAAGAAAGAACTGAAGAAGTAGCCAAAGAAGGTGAAGAGAAACTAGAACTTGAACAAGGAGATGAAAGCTTTATAAAATCCCTAACTAGGGTTAATGCAAGACCACATTTAAATCCACCTAATTATCATGACAAGATGGATTCAGATGAGTTAGTTGATTGGATCACAGAGATAGAGAAATACTTTGATTATGAAGGAAGAAATGAAGATAATAAAGTGAAGTATGCTTGCACAAAATTTAGAGGACATGCATCCTTATGGTGGGAACATTTGCACACCAATAGAAAATGAAGAGGTAAGGATAAAATCAAGTCATGAGATAGGATGGTAAACAAGTTGAAAGCTAAGTTTTTATTTGTTGATTACCAAGTAAGTTTGTTTAGGAAGTTGCAAAACCTAAAGAAAAATGATCTTAGTGTGAAAGAGTATATTGAAGAATTCTATAGATTGGATATCAGATCTGGACATACTAATGATGATATTGGGAGGGTTGTAAGATTCCTGAATGGTTTCAGGACATCTATTCAAGATGATATTAGTTTGGTTAAATTGAAAAGTGTGGAGGAAGCTTATCAATATGCCCTAAAAGATGAGGAAAATTTGAACAAAACGCATGAGCAAAGACAAAGAGGAAGATGTGGAAGATTTTAGAGAGGAAGAACCTTGGGTGGAGGAAGAACTTATTCAAACTAGAACAAGGGAAAAGTAAATTTCAAAGAAGAGAATGCATACCAAAGGGATGATAGGAATTTACACAGAGGAGATGGACCACATATCTATAGGGGAGATGACATAAGAGTGTTTAAAGGAACCTATTTCAAGTGTGGAGGAGAAGGACACCGAGCCTTTGAATATACCCAAGGAAGTTCAAGAAAGAGGACCAAGATCAATGACATAAATTCTTTTTTGGAAGAAGAATCCAAGGAACCATTGAACCAACCTAAAGATGGAGAAGCCCTAATGGTAAGGAGAGTCCTATGTCATGAATAACTAGACCAAGAATCATTGTTGAGGAGATGTTTGTTTAATAAAAGATGCAAAGTTGAAGGGAAATGTTGTAAGGTGATTATTGACAGTGGTAGCTCAAACTACCTAGCTTAAGAAGAACTAGTGAGAAAATTGCAGTTACAGAGATTGAAGCATCTAAAACCATATAAGATTGCATAGATAAAGGATGATCATAAGTTAGTAGTAAGTGCACAATGCCTTTTGAAATTGAAAAGAGGATATTATCATGATGAAGTGCTTTGTGATGTTATTCCTATTGATGTGTGTCATATCTTTTTGGGAAGGCTTTGGAAGTATGATAAACAAGATTTGAAGGATGGGAGAAAGAATAGGCATACTATTGTTGCAAATGGGATGAATCAAGTGTTGTTACCTTTAGTTGAGACTCCAAAGAATGAAAATTGTACCAGTGTCTGAATTTACTTCGTTGAAGGTAGGAAATTTTTGGATTTCTTGAAAAATGACAAAGTATGTTATGCTTTGATTCCTAAAAGGCCTGATATAAAATCCGTAGAAAAACAACTTGAAGAAATAAAGGTATTGTTGAATGAGTATGAGGATATAATCTTAGATATTGTGCTTGATGGATTTCCACCTATGAGAGTATTAGTCATTTCATGGACTTGATTCCTAGAGAAAGTTTTCCAAATAAAGAAACACATTGGATGACACCAGCAGAGAATGAGGACTTAAATAAAAAAAATACAAGAATTATTGAAGAAAGGTTTGATTAGGGAGAGTTTGAGCCCTTGTGGAGTACTTGCAGTATTATCACCAAAGAAGAATGGATAATGGAGGATGTTATATACTAAATCTAGAGCCATTAGAAAGATCATCATGAAATACTGATTTCCTTTTTCTAGGATGGATGATATAATGGGTTGTTTAAGTAGAGCCAAATGTTTCACAAGGATAGATCTAAAAAGTGGATATCATCAAATCAGAATCAAAGAAAAAGATGGGAGGAAAATTGCATTTAAGACAAATGAAGGATTGTATGAATGGTTGGTGATGCCTTTTGGACTGACTAATGCACCAAGTACTTTCATGAGGTTGATTAATAAGGTATTGAAGAAATTCTTGGGTAAGTTCATGATTGTTAATCTTGATAACATTCTGATTCTCAGTAAAAGAAAGGATGATAATTTGTTGCATCTGAGACAAATGTTGTAGAGATTAAGGGAGGAGAAGTTGTTGATAAAAATCAAAAAGTGTTCTTTCATGAGAGAGGAAATAGTATATATAGGATTTGTGATATTTATAGATGGATTAAAGCTGAATCATGAGAAGGTTAAATAAATCATAGAATGGCCTAAACCTATGAATGTTTGAGAAGTAAGATCATTTCATGGATTGACAAGTTTTTACTGAAAGTTCATCAGAAATTTCAATTCAATCTGTAATCCTATGAATGAGATAATGAGAATGGATATAAAATAATTCAAATGGATGCATGAAGCACAAAAGAGCTTTGAGTTGTTGAAGTAGAAAGTGATTGGACAACCTATGTTAGCCTTTCTTTATTTCAATAAAGTTTTTCAAGTAGACTATGATGCCAGTGGGAATGCAATTAGGGTAGTGTTATGCAAGAAGGTAGATCGATTGTCTATTTTAGTGAGAAGTTTAATGATGCCAAGAGAATATATTTAGTTTATGATCAGAAACTTTATGCCATAGTTCAAGATTTGAGGAAATGGAAACAATACTTGTTGCCTAAGGAGATTGTGTTGTACACCAATCATCAAGAATTGCAATATTTGAATAGTAAAAGTAAGTTGAATCAGATACATATGAGACGGGTTGAGTTCTTATAGAGTTACACCTTTGTGTTGAAACATAGAAGTGGTAAGAAAAATAAAGTAGATGATGCTTTGAGTAGAAGAAGGACATTGTTGACAAAGATAAAAATTGAAGTATTGGGATTTGACGAGTCGAACACTTTGTATGAGGATGACCCTAACTTTTACAAACTTTGGAAAGCTTGCAAAGAACCTATTGGTAGCAGACCAAAGAAAATGGTTGAACTATTTCATTTAGGATGGTATATTATTTAGAGGAATTCAATTGTGTATCCCTAGAAGTTATATGAGGGATAATCTGGTTAAGGAAAATAATTATGGGGGATTAGATGGACACTTTGGTATTAACAAGATAATCAATTTTGTAAGTGAGAATTAATTTTGGCCTTAGATTCATAAGGATGTAAGGAATTTTGTTCAAGTATATAGAGTTTGTCAAGTTGCAAAAGGAAGTAGTCAGAATACTAGACTATATACACCTTTGACCATGCCAAGTAGACCTTGGGAGGACATTAGCATAGATTTTGTACTTGGTTTGTCAAAGACACCTAGAGGTAATGATTCTATATTTGTGATAGTGGATAGGTTTTCAAAGGTGGCTCAATTCATACCTTGTGAGAAGAAAACATATGCAATACATGTAGCGTACTTGTTTTTCAAGGAGATAGTGAGGTTGCATGGATTACCAAAGAGTATAGTTTCGAATAGGGATAGTAAGTTTGTTGGTTATTTCTAGAGGACACTTTGGAAGAAGATGAAGACAAAATTGAAGTTTAGATCTACATTTCATCCATAGATAGATGAAAAAATAGAAGTAGTGAACAACAGTTTGGGTAACTTACTGAGATGTTTGGTTGGAGAAAAGACTAGAAATTAGGGTTTAGTTCTAGAAAAAGAAGAGTTTGCATATAAAAATTTAGTAAATAGGAGCATAGCGAAGACACCAATTCAAGTAGTTATTGGTTTTAATCCCAAAAGAGTATTAGAGTTGAGGGATATCAACCATGAAGTCAAGATGAGTGCATAAGTAGAGGAATTTGTAGAACACATGAGTAGCTTGCACAACCAGGTCAAACAACATTTGGAGACAATGAATTAGACATCTAAGGAGAAAGAAGATATGAAAAGGAAACATGAGGAATTCAAAGTAGGGGATGAAGTGATCGTATATTTGAATAAATGAAGGTTTCCTGTTGGAACATATAACAAACTAAAGATGAGGAAGTTCAGATTGTGTAAGATCTTGAGGAAATTTGATTCAGGAAATGCATATGAAGTGGAGTTTCTAGATGATATGGATATTTCATTGATATTCAATATTACAGATATTTATAAGTACCCTAAACCATAATTTCATGACAGTGATGAATCAGATGTTGAGAAACAATATCCTAAGAAGAAAATGGATGAGAATTTTTTTTGGACAATCGAGTTGGTAGAAGTACATGAGGTAAACAATATAAAGAGTATCTTGTTAAATGGAAAGATACACCAGTAGAGGATTACTCATGGATTCATCAGGTTGAGGTTAACCATCTTGGTTTTCCTTTAGCCCTAGGAAAGTGAGAGGCTGACTTTTCAAATAACCCTGGGTGTCTGATGCAGGAGAATCTTGGGTTCTTAGCAATCTTGCATCAAACAAAAACATTTTCTTTCTGTTTCCCTACTAGTTCAGCCTTCATCTTTCTTTCAATGTTTGTTTAATTTGGATACTTTGCAACTGTGGACCTTATGGAGTGTTCTTAGACTGTAGTTGAACCTTCTCCTATGTTCTCACCTCATTTGGTTTCTTCGTGTATGATATCTTGTAGTTTCTCTACGGGCCTTAACTATTCTTCACATTTCATGACCAATTTGTATTTCTTGATCTCATGAAGTAATTTTCCTATTGATGAAACGTATTAGTGCATTTTGTGATGTTTCTATGTTGGTGGTTGAACTACTTGATGGATCACGATTCATGTTTCATTAATTGAAGGAATATCCTTATGATTTGGGTCATGTCGTATACTTGTAATATGTTTTCTCTTCATTGGGGAATGTGATCTTTCTTAGAATGACTTTTGGCTTGTGAAGGCTTTATAAACTCTTTTAATTGACCCTTAGGGGACAAAGAGGATACAGAAGAAGGGAGAACCTATAGAAATTGGTAGCTGGTATAGAATAGATAGTATAAAGAGATAACCTATAAAAGGCTCATGAATCGGGCCAGTATGCCTGGAATGTATGCCTACATATTAGAAATCCATTTTATTTGACTATCTGATAATAAGAAGGCTAAACTTTCATTTTCTTGAGTATTTTTTATATTTCTTCCATTGTGTGACTCTTTCTACAAGGATTGGATTGAACTCTTCGAGTTTCCTCCATCCTTGATTGCACTAGAGCTCCACCTTGAATATTGGGCACCAACCATATAATAGTTTTGGAAATCATTTGAAAGATGGAAAAACACTATAATTTTCTTTGGCACATGTTTCAATGGACAAAAACTATAAACATGTCTCCTCTTTTTTCCTAATAGTTGTATAAGAATTATTTTGAATTTTGGCATATCTTTCAAAAGAGAAAGGCAGTTCAATATGGAGATTTTTAGTTGTCTTTACTCTTGCTATAGCTATAAATGCAATCCCTTGATTCTTAATTTTTTCTATGTTTTTTGTACCTTTGTTTAATTTTGAACCTTGAGATTTGTGTATTGTAATTGCTCGTGCCATGACCAATGGAATCTGGGTGTGATTTCCCTGCACTATAGGAAAAATAGGGATATGTTTTGGATTCTGAACATCCCATGGAGGGCCAATATAATTTTTAAATCCCACCACAACATATTTGGGAAACTCGGACGATTTCAAATTATTTTCATAGACAATTTTCTTTGATTCGTCCAATCAATCCATTTACAAGACCAAACTGAATCTATAGATTAGTTGTTAACATTACTTGTTCATGTACACATAAAAATACTTCCAATGAAAGTTATTCATCATTTCCATATTCTACATGGAGATGGTGGGAAGTTTGGGTGATACTAAAAGCAATGGGAAGGTTAAATTCTTTAAGCATTTTTTATTATGTTCCCTCATGACATCATTGGTAACAAACAAATAGATTGATGCATCAAATTATTTATTTTTCTCAACAATTAATCTTTTGTTTGTGTGTTCCATAAGAATATCCAAATCATTTCCAAAAGGGTGTGCATTTCTTATGTTCTCAATGATATCTTAGAAATTTTTTTGTAATTGAGAAGCACATTGCTGGTAGAAAATAGTGTCCAAAGTCACTACAGTTGTGAAAGTTTTCCATAAATTTAACGTGTTGGAGTACGATGCATATATGGTCTTGTACATTATAGGTGGAAATTTTCCAAGGTCACCAACAAGGATAACATATATCCCACCAAAGGTTTCATACTTCTTGTGTGGAAAATATTGGCATAACCAATTGTCTATTTTTAGCAGTAGTTTAGGACCTAAGAAGCTCATTTCATCTATTAGTATGTATTTGAATTGTTTCAAGTGCTCTTGGAAAGCCATCAAATATTATCTTGTTAAAGGATGAACTTATGTAATAGGGATATTAAGGGCTATATGTACTATTGTTTCTTTTATATTATAAGTAGCACACATGTTGGTGCAAGAACAAGCAAGGGGTTTTCTCTACCATGTGGAGATATGTTTATGTATTTTATGATCCAGTCAATCAAAATTGATTTACCAGTGCCTACTACCCCTTGACTTATCATTCACAAAGGTGTTTTTTGGGATACGTTTCTACGGCGGCAAAGAATAATATTCAACATGGGCTCTTGGTTGGCTTCTAGTTGAGAAACTGTTCTATCAGTAGCAGTTGAATTGTGGGTAGGTCCTTGGTATTGGACTTTGGTTGCTGATATAAATTGGACAACAATATTGTCCAATTCTTCGTAGATAGTAGTTGTGTTCCGTGGATAGTTTATATCAAGTATCATCTACCCAATAGTTGTAGCTCACTTACTATAATATTATTTATCGTACCAATTTGGGATATGAATTCCCATTCATATAGACCTATATTTTTGTTAGCATTTTCATCTTCATTTTGAGTTTATATGTTCTCACTGATACAATCAATGTGCCAACATGTGCAATTCACCGTGATAAACAATTTCTAGTTTGTTATTATTTCATCTTTTGTGATTCCTATGCTTACAGGTATGTCACTGAAATGTTTATACACAAGCAATTCACTCCAACAAAATGTTTCAAAATCATCATTCTCTTCATCTAAAGACTGTTTGAACTAAGGATACAACCACTTTTTTTTTAATCTTTATTTGTCATTGTTCTTTCATTCAAAGAGAGCTATATGAATAGTTTTGTGTTGACTGCATCAAGAAAACAATCTCCATATCAAACAAATGCTCCATGTAGTGGTGTATATAACTTGTTGAAAGGTCATTTCCATTTTCTGATTTTGCAATACACTGCAAGATCTTCTTTCCAACATTCATCGACATGAAAGTACATCTAGTATTGACTAATGGCAGTTTTTGCAGCATGAAACAAGTCTCCTATGCTCCAATACCATGATCTGCAATTATCCCCATCATAAAATTTTGATAAGACAATAACACCTTATCTTTGGGTTTACTTCCATCTACTATTTTCTTCAATGTTTCTATATATTTTTTAGATTTTTTTTTCTGATTTGGAAGTATATTTTGAAATATATTGCAAGATAACTTTTTTTGAAGTTACAGGCTGACAATTAACGTTTTCTCTCCGTATTGCAAGCATGTGTAGGTTGTGAATATTTAGACGATCGTCATTTCATGTAGGTGTATACAATTCTTCTCGACTATCATCTAGTGTTAACACATGTTTTTTGTGTAGGCCAAGGGGTTTTATAACAACATTCTAATCCATGTCCCTTTTTTAGGCATGTATGGTTTGTATATTTAGTATGTCTTTGAATAGTATTAACTAACACCTCATAATCAACCACTGGGTCAATAAACAAAATTTATGGAGTGTCAACCATGCATGGGTCATCGGGTGAAGAATAATTTTTTGGATTTTATCATTGCTTCTCAGTATGAGGATTCCAAGAAAAGACATATTTATCAAAAAATGATTTAGCTATATGAACGAAAATATTTTTAGACCAATCAATTGTATCCATTTTGGGTGCATCAGGCAGCCACAACAAATCATGGATGTTGAGCAATCCACTATGCTACTATTCATATCTACACTGATGGTTGGTTACTTGCAAAATATTTTGGATAAATCCTTCATAGAATATTGTCAATCTTTGGTGGAAGTACAATGTAGCTATGCCTGGGTTTTGAATGACACTATCTATAAATTGTTTTCTTGATAAATATATATTCTATTTGTTAATGCCCAAGATTGATTTATGCAGATCATGCCATTTTGTATTGATTGAGATCCTTCTAAAAATAAGTGTAGGGAGTCCCAATTTGATTTATCATAGAAGTAATCTCTTTCCAAGAATTATTCCAATATACTCATGTGCCCCTCAATGATGCTCCACAATACATCAGTTGATTTGGTAGTTGATCATTAGGAGTGTTTTGCAACCATTCTTAGAGGGATTGCAAAGTTATTGGGATATATTTCTCTAGGTTAGTCTTGAATAATTTTTTTTGATTATTTACAATGATGTCTCATAATTAAATTATATTTAAGATATAAGAATATAAGGTGTTTTACAAATATTTGATCATGATATCTCATCAAATACAAAGCATATTCATGTAAATAAACATGTTTTGCATGTGGTTGAAGAGGGAGAGCGAAACCGGTTGGGAATAATGTAGGGAAACCCATGCTAAGAAATCCTTAAGTATTCTATTCATTTATTGGGGATGGATTTATTTTAGGAATGATGTTATTTTTATCACCATCAAATTGAAAAATTTCTTTTATGGCATCTACTTCATGAGGATGATCAGGAAATTTAGGAAGAAAGGTTGATAAGGGATGTATATCATTCTCATTGTCGATTTTGAAACTTTTCTCTGCTAGTGGAATAATTACTTCAACTGTATTGACTTTCAGATTGTGCAACATTTCCAAGACATCAGTGGTAGTATTTGGCAACAAGTCAAAAACATCAAAATCTAAGACAACATTAGCATAGTATTAATCAAACTGGATTTTTTAATGCAAGGCATCTATGACGTGGTGCTTCTTTACATAACAATCATAATTTTTTCCTTCTATATTTGATCTACGAATAATAAGAACTTCTATATCTTGCAACTTGCATGGAAAAATACGTGCAATATTTGAGATATTTTGAGGGAAACTAATTGTATGGTCACTATAATTGTATTGGCCTCTGTATCATCAAAAAATGGAAGCACTTCCATTTAGGAATAGTTTATCCCTTCAAGTAAGTGGTTTGTGGTCATGTCAAACACCTTGAATGGGTCTTTGACTTAGATTTGGCTTTTTCCCCTGTCCTGCCCTATTTTCCACTTCTTTTCTACCTATTTCTGGCATCCTGCTCTGAGATTTTGAGGTTCTTGATCTTAGGGTCAAGTTTGACCTTCTAGGTCAAGGTCAACCTCAACCCTGACCCAAGGTCCAAATTTCAAATTCTAAAGGTTTCCGAATGTCAGGTTTCAGAAATATTTATTTCCTGCTTCCGGGTCGGCTATTTCGGGCTTCAAAATGGTAAACTCTTAAATGATATTTAATTTAGGTCCACTTTTAAGGGTATAGGCTTTATGGGAATTTATTTATCCTATGTCAGGCTCTCTAGAAGTTTGTGCCCTAGACTAGTATATAAGGAAGCCTTCTCCTCTCATTTCAAGGGAAAAACAAGCGATAATCAATCATCAAACAAGTAATCAAGCGATCATTGATTATAATCAAGAAAGAAAGAAGGAGAAAGCATTCAAGCATTCATCTATTTTCAAGCATTAAAGATTCAATTCATCAAGGAGATCCATTGGTAGCCATTGAAGGATTCAAGCTCTATGGAGCTCTTTTGTTGAAGATTTCTCCATCCATATCCATTCAAGCTTCTTCTTATTCCAAGATCCATTCAAGATTGGTGTTGAAGATCTAAATACAATTGATTCAAGACATCCTACATCCAATTCTACATTCATTCGGAGCATCCATACTTGTGGATTCAAGGATTTGAATCCTCCACAAGGGTTTCAACATAAGGTGAATTGTTCCATTTACTTTGTTTATTACTACAATTTCAATTATATTTCAAGGTTAATTCCAAAACTAGGGTTTGAACAAGGCAAACCCCTCATCCAAACAAAAGAAACCATTTTTCTTATAGAAATGGGTGTGGAACAATGAATTACAAAGTAGATTCAGACACCCTTTTTGGAAAACTTTCGAGATCCGCAAACAGATTTTTTGTCAGAGCAGCGTAGGTCAAGGTCGACATAAAGGGGTCAAGTTCACATTCATTTGGGTCAAGGTCAACCTGGTTCAGAAAAGAAAAAGATTTTTGAGTTTTCTCCATCTCTGTGTTTCCGTTCCAGACCCGGTTGCAAAATTTCCAGAAACTTAGTACAAACACCAGAAAACAACATTTTCCAGATCTTCTATACTTTGTGGTTAGTATTTGTCTTCAATTCAATTCAATTGAGATTTTAATACTCTCTTCCATAATAGAATGTAAATTTTTCCTCTTTCTTCATATTCTTCATCAATTGATTCATTTATGCATTGACCATTTTCTTGTGGTTAATCAATTTCGATCTTTCCTTTGGGAATTTGGGGTTAAGAAGAAGATCTTACCTTCCCCAACTCCTTTCTATTCATAGAGATCATCTTTTCACACTATACATTTTGGTGAACCTGATAAGCTTACCCCCTATCTTTTGTGGAATTAGATGCCCTATTGTGTTTGTGGTGTTCGATTTCCTTTTCATGCTTATAAATTTCATTTGAATGCATTTGGATGTACCTAGATCTATTTTCTATGCATTTCTTTATTCGTTATCATGTTGCACAAGTTTTTTCAATTATTTTCCAAACATCCTTCTATAACTTTTTGGATTACACAACATCTTCCTCTTACCTTACCATTGCATGGTGTTACACCTAGAAAGACTTTATTTAGTGTGTTTGATGTTGATTTGTCCTCTCTTGTATTACCTTGTAAAGATATATTAGAGAAAGAAGATGACTTTAATCTATCTCTCCATCATATTTTTCTCTATGGAGATGAGCTGGGGATTGATGTTAATTCTTCTCCTAATATATGTCTTTTCTATTATCCTACTTTAGAATATAATTTTCCTTCTTTCCCCTTTAGGGATCAAGATTTAGTGATTTATGGCGCTCCTACATTGTGCTTTATTAATAGGGATGATAATCCTCCTATTTGGGATGAACCTTTGGATTTGGATGTTGATTACTCTCTTTCTCAAGAAACCATTGTGGATGATTCTACTTTTTGGGATGAACCCTTGGATAAAGACATTGATTTATCCCCTCCTCATAAAGAAGCCTTGATACAAGAGGGCGATTTATTAATGGATGACATATTCATACGTGATGGTGACTCTTTTTCTAAAACACACTCCCCTTATGTGACATTTTAGCAAAATAAGATGACATTATAGATGCTTTACCTCTATTTGGGATTCCTTCTAGTGATGAGGCATTAGCGGAGAATGATATAAATTCCCTTAATGCTCTTCCTCTTAGTGATGATCTTATGGAGAATCAAGATCCTACCTCATCTCCTCCTAGGATGTCTTCTTTGCTTCCTTCTTGTGAATCTATTTGTAGTGTTGAGTGAACTAACATGGTTTATCCAAAACCCTTGTTGACTATCAAAGGTTTTCCTCGTATTACTATCAAAGTTAAACCTATGGAGTCTTTGAGTCTCTCAATGATCAAGATTCGATAGCTCACACCTATCATACAAGGAATAATCCTCAACCTAATCCAGTGGTTTCTACTTCTTTACCACCTTCTCAACCCATTCTTCCTCCTCCACCCCATCTTCCTAGCAAGGAATATGATTAGATAAATGAATTGTGCAATACCCCTGCCAAGATTTCTTTATGGGAGCTTCTTCAAACTTCACCTACCTACCATGAATCCTTGCAAAAATCTCTAGCAACTCTTCCCACATCACCTGCTAATCAAGAGAACATCAATGCCTTCTTATAGTGCATGCATGCTACCCCAGGTCCTCTTGACATTGTATTTACTCAAAAGGATTTACCTTCTAAAGAAGTTTAGAATCAATATGATTCTCTTATGGTTGTTGTTACTATCAATAAGAGTATCTATTGCTCAAAATTTCTTGATTCCACACAAATTTGGCCACAGGTTGGAATCCATCCAATATTTTATAACCCTGTTGCACCTCGAGAAATTTTCATGGCCTTACGTCTTGTCTTCTGGTCTTTGGAAATTCTTTTAACTCCTTGGTCTGCAAGCTTTTTATTTGAAAATATGATCGTTGGCAAAACCCCCCAAAAGCCTTAAAACCCTAAAAACCCTTTGGCCCTTTCTATTTCACCATTACCTTTTCAGTCACTTAAGGGTTTCTCTTTTCACATGCTCTTTATTTTTCTAACTGTTTGTGAGATCTCCCCATCGAAAAGATTTTTCCCTTTTCATTCAGTGACTAAGCGGCTGGTCGCAAGATCTCTTATCCCCAACGGTTAAGTCCTTAACACCTAGTGACCTAGCAAACGGTTATCTTTTTCTAGCGGTCTCGACTCTGAGGCAATTAGAGATCGAGCAAAATCTATGATTATCATTGTATCACTGAGGAAAAGTGCTTGAGGGTTAGTATTGCGGTATAACGATAGTCGTTGATCTTCATTCCAATGCAACGCTTTTGTACCAGTGGGTCCACTGCCACATAGTCTGAGGTGTACGCTTCTAATTGGTCACAGGGTTATGATGTGGAGACATGTTAGAGCGGGCCCAGTGTGCTATCTTAACTATAGATCTAATGGTTGGCATATGAGCACATGGAATATTCTAAGCCCATGTGATCATATGCCAACCGTTGATCTTTCTTTATTACCAGGGCTCTGTTAGGTGGGTCCTCATGTTCTGACGTGCTCATATCTTATTGGTCAAGCTGGATGGTGACAGGGAAAGTGGATTGGGTCCAGAATTCTTAAGTGAGGTGGTAGAAGATAGAAAGATCTACGGCTGGCACATGATCTGAAGGAATCTTCTGAGGCCATGAGATCATGTGACAGTCGTTCAATCTTCCAGGTGTTCAGGCCAATGTCTTGTGGGTCCGTCTGACATGATAAAATCTTATTGGCTACTCGACAAAATAGTTGGTGTCTGTCAGGTGGGGCCTATCTTTCCTTATGGTTAAGTTGTGGTATGATCTCGTGGTTTTCGTTATACAACTCGAATAAGATGCATGATGTTTAACATCATGGTATAGTGACAACCGTCCAATGAAATCTCAGTGGCTTGTGGGTCTGAGGTGCCAGTCATGCTGAAGTGTTCACTTCTCATTGGTTCTGACTGGTGATGTGGCTTTCAACTTTTCAAAGGGGCTTGCGACTGTTACAAAGATGATCTGGGCCATTCATCTGCTAGGAAAGATTGATATCGACGGCCACATTTTAAATTGGATTAGCTAGCCGTTGTTTTCAAAATTTAAATACTTTCCTTGCTAGTTTCTTGCTGTTGGTCGAATGCGGCTGCGGGTAGCTCAAAATTTATGTCTTCAGGATAGTTGCAGTTGGGAGGATGATGAAGAATATATAATGGCCGCTGCTTGCTGATTTCTCAAGGTACCATGTCGGTGTTCTTGTGCTGAAAAAGCATTAAAGGTTGGCACCACCTTTGGCCTTCTGTACTTAAAAAAATACAAATATCTGTAAGGATCAGATTTGAGCATTCATGATAGACTCAATTCAGCAGACATAGGGTCATGGTTGTGGTGTGAGGTTTTCAACTTGCAGAGAGATGGGATGGACTTGCAAGGACTCTTATCTGATCAGTTGAGATATTTTCATGGACATTTATGATCAGAGTTGACAGAATTAGGGTTGGCTATTATTTTATGAAAATCTATGTAAACCCTAGTTAGGTTTTGCTCTTGCCTACGTGCAATAGAGGAGATGTATATATATTTTTTTGGAGCTTTTTGAAGCTCAGAGTTTACATTTTATAAATAGAGTTTTCTCTTTCTAGGAGTTATTTGTGGCATTCTTTCTACCCTCTGACTTTTACAATTTGTGATCTTTCATTGAAATCTCAGACTCAATAGAGACTATCTATGGCATTCATTCTACCCTCTGGTCTTTTCCTTGTGTGCATTTCTCTTATTGAATATGATGTACTGGCTTTGTTAGATAAATCTTGGAGTTATAGGGCCCTTCTTTCTTTCAGCTTATTTGTGTACTACCATGTCTGATTTGATTTGAGTGAGTTTGTGGGTATACTTCAGCCCCCTGTCATTCTGTCTCATTACTGTACCCTTTTGCTAAAGAGAACATTTGCTTGGAGGTCACAGTTTGTGTCTTTTGCTTAGACCCCTCTGTGAAACACTTATGCAAGCCTGTTTAGAAAGATTATGTTCTATTAGATCTGAGAGCTTTCATGCTAGTTTGGTCAGTGTATTCTGTTCATTTCATTTCAGTGTATCACCTAGTAGGTAGTTTTCTTTCAGTCATTTCCCTTTCATGCATTCCTTCTATCCCTTTTCCCCTCAAAAATTTACTTTCTTGTCAAGAAGAAAATTAAAGTGATTATCCAAGAGGAACCAGCCTAGAACCTGGAGGTCTCATCTCAGTTAGCATAGGTCCCACAACCTAGAGATGATTCCCATGTTATACTAAGTTATCAAGACCAAGAGAGCTTGAAACAAGGGTGCAAACTTAGTGTATAACAATTTTGGCACCCCCGGTGGGACTAGGATCATATTCAAATTCAGAAGACACCCCACCTTGGGTGTAACATTTCTGGCACACTCGGTGGGACCAAGAGGTCATAGTTTTCATAGTTCTTGCTGGTTTTGATATGCATCCAATAGGTTACAGACCTTTAAGAGGTCATTATTTTGCATATCTGGCGACTCTGAGTTCATATCCACTAGTTTTAAGAAGATTTAGTACCTAAATGGATTACCATCTTTATTTTCATGAAGAGGTTCCTTCATTTCATGAAGGTCAGTTTTATCAGAGTAGTTGTACTTTTGATTCCATGCAATTCTATCAAGTTACAGCAACGGAACAACAACCATGTCATGTTTACCACCCTCCTACCCAATTTTGAAATGTCCCCTTTCTGATTTTATATGATATTTAAAGCCTCTAATCAGATTTTAAGATCAAACAACCAATATTTCAAAAGATCAACCAATTTCTCAATAAACCCCAAATCGAGTATGCTCGAAATAGTGCCAAAAACTTCACAGCTCCACATATTATTAATAAATCTGAAAGTAGACATTTTTATAGAAATTTCACCAGCATAATGGCTTAAAAAATGACATTTCTAGATCTGTATAGAGTTTACACAACAGCTCCCAAACAAAGGACAAAAATAATGCTCATCGGGCTCCCGAAAACAACACAAAATAGCTCGAAAACACCACAAGACACTAATAATCTAACACAGAAGTATAACCACAACCCAATACATATATTTAACTCTATTTGAACATCAAAATGTCTATAATACAGCAAAAAACCAAACTGATATGAAATACTCAACCGGAAACATCAAACTCTTACAAGAAACACACCCGAAAACTCACAAATTTGCACTGTTCAGCACAAGGGCAAACTCTGCATGAGCTTGCACATGGAATGGCCTCAAACTCCCATCCTTATCCTTCCTAGAAACCTACAAACTCCCATCCTTGGGTCTCCTTCTCCACAGGTTTGGCAGCCTCTGAAGAACAACAAAGCAATGAGCAAAAATCAAGTTCTAGAATCAGCTTGAAATGCCTCCAAACCCCTTTAAAAGAGGGCATAACCCTAACTCAAAAACAAGAGGGGTAAATAATATATATTTTAATAATAATTTTCATTTATTAATCCATTGGTTTCCAAAGATTAGCCCCTTTTTTTGAAACTTCACTTTTTGAGCCTGCCAGCCTTAGCAAAGTTATTATTTTTAATTATTTGAAAAGGGGACATGACAAGTCCTCCCTCCCAAGTATTGCTTGTCCTCAAGCAATGAAGGTTGGGATGCTCAAGAATATGTGCTCCTTCCCAAGTTGCATCCTCCAATGGTAATCCTTTTCGTTTGACCAAATGCTCTGTGATACTCTTATTTCTCAATCTTTTCTCTCTTGTATCCAAAACCTCTTCTGGTATCAAAACTAATTTCCCTTCATCATCAAGAGGTGGTAATTCTATAGATACTATGGTTTTCTGGCCTAGAACCTTCTTCAGGCAAGAGAGATGGAAAACATTATGTATTTTTCTATTTGGTGGGAGCTCCAATTCATAAGCTACCTCTCCTACCTTCCTAATGATCTTATAAGGCCCATAGAACCTTGGCTTGAGCTTCTCTGCTCCACTCCTCTTCAAGGTACTTTGCTTATATGGCTGCAACCTAACAAATATTAAATCTCCCACCTCAAAAGATCTTTCATTCCTTTTCCTATCAGCATACAACTTATGTTGGTTCTGTGCATGTTGTAGATTATCCTTGAGGGACCTTATTATGTCTTGGCTTTTCTTAATGAAATCACTTGTTGCAAGTACTCTGCTATCTAAAAGTACTAGATCAACAAAGGAAAGGGCATCATAACCATAAAGAGCATGAAAAGGAGGCATACCAATAGACATGTGATGAGATGTATTGTAACAATACTCCCCTAGGTGCAACCATTTCACCCAAGCATGTTCTTGATTTGAAACATAGTCCCTCAAATATCCCTCTATCCATTTATTAACTATCTTTGTTTGTCCATCTGTTTGAGGGTGATAGCTAGTACTGGGAGTGAGTTCAGTTCCTACCAAATGAAAGAGCTCCTTCCAAAAAGAGATGAGGAATCTACTGTCCCGGTCACTAACAATGTTTCTAAGCAAGCCATGTAACTTGAAAATTTCCTTGAAGAAGAATTGTGCCACTTGTGATGTCTTGAAATCAGATGTGATGGGAAAGAAATGTGCATACTTAGTTATTCTATCTACCACCACATATATGCAATCCTTACCTTGAACCTTGGGCAACCCAATGATGAAGTCCATGGAAATACTTTCCCATTTTTGTTCAGGAATAGGAAGTGGCTGCAACAACCCTGCAGGAAAAATTTTCTCACTCTTGTTTTGTTGGCATACCATACATTCCTTAATGTGTTTAAGGGCATCCTCCTTCATACCCTTCCATGCAAATCACTCTTGAAGTTTCCTTTATGTCTTGAAGTATCCTTGATGACCAGCCAAAGGTGTGTCATGAAAGGCCCTTAATATCCTCTCCTTAGTTTTTGATCCTGGCACTAAGAAGATCCTGTTCTTGTAATAAATTAATTCATCAACAACCTTGTACCTATTATCATCCACTAACTTATCCAAAATCTTGGTGGCAAAGGAATCTTTAGTATACTTTGAAATTATGGAGACTTTCCAATCAGCAGAGATAGATGTTAAGGAACACAAAGTGGGCTTTCTTGAGAGAGCATCAACAACCACATTATTCTTTCCTTTCATGTATTCAATATCAAAATCATAAGCTTGAAATTTGCTTACCCATTTTTTTTGATGATCATTCAAATCCCTTTGGTTCAAGAAGAACCTAAGGCTATTATGGTATGTCTTTACAATGACTCTCCCACATACCAAATATTGTCTAAACTTATGAAGTGCATGCATGATTGCCAACATTTCCTTATCATAGATGGAGTAACCTTTCTCTGATTGATTTAATTTTCTACTCTCAAATGCTATTGGATGTCCCCTTTGAGTTAGGACAGCCCCTATACCTTCTCCAGAAGCATCACATTCAACAACAAAAGGTAAAGAGAAATCTGAAATTGCAAGCACAGGGCATGAACTCATTACCTCCTTAAGCTTATCAAATGTTTTTTGTGCCTCTTCTATCCAAATAAAAGCTCCTTTCTTTGTCAAATCAGTCAAGGGGGCAGCAAGCTGAGAAAATACCTTGACAAATCTCCTATAATAGCTACACAACTCGAAGAAACCTCTCAACTGTGTAAGATTAGTGGGTGGAGGCCAATCCAAAATTGCCTGAATTTTTTGTTGATCAACTTGAACTCCTTTAGAACTTATAATATGTCCCAAATATAGGATCTCTATCAAACCAAACTCACATTTAGATAGCTTAGCATAGAAGGATTGCTGCTCCAAGATTCCCAAAATAGTGTCTATGTGCTTTAGATGCTCTTCCCATGTTTTACTGTAAATCAAGATATCATCAAAAAATACCAAAACAAATTTTCGAAGATGCTTGCTGAATACCTTATTCATACAAGATTGGAATGTTGCTGGTGCATTAGTGAGGCCAAATGGCATAACAAGAAATTCAAAGTTCCCATAGTGACATCTAAAAGCAATCTTTTCCACATCTTCCCTCCTCATGCGGATTTGATGGTACCCTGATCTTAAGTCAATTTTTGAGAAGTATACAGCACCATGTAACTCATCAATGAGTTCATCTATGTGTGGTATGGGATACCTATTTTTTATGGTCTTCTTTTTTAGAGTCCTGTAGTCTATACACATTCTCATTGTACCATCCTTTTTCTTGACAAGTACCACAGATGATGCAAATGGACTAGAGCTAGGCCTTATGAATCCCATGTCCAGGAGTTCCTTAATAGTTTTTTCTATTTCTTCCTTATAACCTCTTAGATGGTGGTATGGAGTTGTTATAACTGGTTTGGCACCCTGTGCTAACTCTATAACATGCTCAAAACCTCTATCTGGTGGTAATCCCAGAGGCAAATCATTGAAAACTATACTATGCTTATCAAGAATATTTTGAATTTCAAAATGGAAATTACCTTGATTCTTTGGAGAGCTTGTTGGATGGATTATGACTCCTACTGCCCATGCTACTTGTCCTCTTCAAAAATTCCTCTCCATCCTCTTTGCAATGACCACCTTAGGTGCTCCATTCGATAAGCCTCTCAATAAGACTTCTTTCCCATTGGAATCAAATTTAAACTCCATAGTCTGATGGTTCATGTAATAGCCTCCAATAGAGTGCAACCATTGAACACCCAATACAAGATATGTCTCCCTAATGCCAACAACATAGAAGTTATCGCATAACTCATAATCTCCTAAGGTCATCTTGAGTTGTTTCACCACCCATCTGCAAGGCATAGTGAATCCATCAGCTACAATAACATTGAATCCCTCAAAATCTTTTGCTTTAAGCCCTCTTTTCATGAAAAATCCCTCATCAATAAAATTATGAGTTGTCCCACTATCAAGAAGAACTGTCAACCTTTTCCTTGCTACTACCCCTTAAATTCGAAAGGGGTGGTATCTTGGGACTCCTGATAATGCTGCTAAAGTGCCATCCTTGCTGATTTCTTTTTCTTTCTCTTCTTCTTCCTCCTCCTTAGTGTCATGAAATTCCCCATGCTCATCTGAATCAGATTTTGAAGCAACTTCAATATAGTGCACTTGACCTTTCCCCGAACATCTGTGTCCTAGAACCCATGGTTCTCTACAAGTGAAACAAAGCTTTTTCCTTTGTAATTCACCCCTAGTCTCTTCATCTACCTCCTTTTTTGCTACATTTATCACATTCTTTGGTGGTGGTGCTGGAAAAGTATTTTTTTAAAAATTCCCCTTATGTTGCCAAAGATTTGGGGGTTTTTTATTAGTGACTAGTTTCATAGGCACACAAGTTTAAAGTTGCAAGCTTCTTTTGATAGCTTCCTGTAAGGTTGAGGGTGAGAAAGCCTTAACCAAACCCTTAACAGAATATTCCAAACCATCAAGAAAAAGATAAACAATCCTCTTTTCACTCATATTAGGTACCATAAAAGCCACCTTTTGAAACTCTTATATATACTCATTAACTGATTTGGTCTGCTTCAACTTTGATAATTCTTTAAAATACTCTTCATCATCCTTGAGACCAAATTTATCTATCACTCTTTGACTGAAATCATCAAATGTAGTTACCTGATCATGACCTTGAGTAGTCATTCCATGATACCACCAATCATAGGCTACATCTTCCAAGTGTAGACTTGCGAATTGAATGACATCACTCTCCTTCATGGGGTTAAGTGTGAAGAAGGTCTGTAATTTTTGTAGCCATGCTCTAGCTGAAATTTTATTTGTTCCATCAAAAGTAGGTGTTGTAAACTTGCTTATTTTATTTTTGAGCTCTCTTCCACTTATGTCATGCTCCCTCTTGTACTCTTTCTTGGGCATCAAAGTGTTCATCATATCCACATATTCTCTAAAAGGAACTAAATTGTGAAAGTCATCATCTAAGCCATTATAAGTAGCTCTTAATGCAATCAAGTTACCTGTAACCTCTTCCATAGGACTAAGGGCTGGATTTGGTACTGGTGGCTCATCTGCAGGAAAGAAAATAGTTTTTTTTTATTTAGAGGGTGTGGGTTTCAGATTTCTTGGCTCCTCTGAAGTGCTCCCTTTCTCATTAGTAGACACATCTCCTTGCAGTTTTTCTGTCAATATCCGCAAGGCCTCTCTAGTTTCTGCCAAACTATCCACTGTTTGCTTCTGAGTATTCTGGATGTCCTGGAAGAATTTCTTTTCCATCTCATCTGGGTCATCCATATGTGTTCCTTCTTTGGATTTTGTACTTTTATTTTCATCTAGAGGTTTGATCAAAATTTCTTTATTCTTTTCTCGCTGCAAATATCTCTTTTCTCTTTCACTTAGTTGCATACAAACTTCTACAAACCCTCAAGCTGGCAAGATCATAGCTCTGATACCACTGAAATGTACCTTTTCTGATTTTATATGATATTTAAAGCCTCTTATCATATTTTAAGATCAAAAAACCAATATTTCAAAAGATCAACCAATTTCTCAATAAAACCCAAATCGGGTATGCCCAAAATAGTGCCAAAAACTTCACAACTTCACATATTATTAATAAATATGAAAGTAGAAATTTTTATAGAAATTTCACCAGCATAATGGCCTACAAAATTATATTTCCAGATCTATATAGAGTTTACACAACAGCTCTCAAATGGAGGACAAAAACAATGCTCATCGGGCTCCCGAAAACAACACAAAATGGCCCGGAAACACCACAAGACACTAATAATCTATCACAGAAGTATAACCACAACCCAATACATATATTCAGCTTTATTTTAACATCAAAATGTCTACAATACAGAAGAAAACTAAACTTATATGAAATACTCAACCGGAAACATCAAACTCTTACAAGAAACACACCCGAAAACTCACAAATTTGCACTGTTCAGCACAAGGGAAAACTCTGCATGAGCTTGCACATGGAATGATCTCAAACTCCCATCTATATTCTTCTTAGAAACCTGCAAACTTCTATCCTTGGGTCTCCTTATCCATAGGTTTGGCAGCCTATGAAGAACAATAAAGCAATGACCAAAAATCAAGTTCTAGAATCAGCCTGAAATGCCTCCAAACCCCTTTAAAAGAGGGCATAACCTTAACTCATGACCAAGAGGGGTAAATAATAAATATTTTAATAATAATTTTCATTTATTAATCCATTAGTTTCCAAAGATTAGCCCCTTTTCCCGAAACTTCACTTTTTGAGCCTGCCAGCCTTAGCAAAGTTATTATTTTTAATTATTTGAAAAGGGGACATGACAAATTTCTAATATCATGGTAGAAAAATTATGCATACCAGAAGCCTCAAGAAGAGAATGCTTATCATTCCCAAATCCAACAACAACAAGCATTGGCTCAACAGGATCAAGGTTATAGGAGGTATCTGGCGGAGCAATACAAGAGAAATGAGGCCAAACTTGCTGAAGGGTTGGAGGCACAAAAGAAGGTTTATCAAAGGGAGCTGGAAGAACAGAAGAGACACTATGAAGAGGTGTTGGAAACATAGAAAAGGAATATGTGGACACAAGCAAAGGAGCAGTTTGATGCTAGATGGAAGCAATATGAAGAGGTCATTATAGGACAACAACAAAGTCAAGTAGCCCTTCCAAGTGATTTGGCAACACTAAAGAGAGTTTGCAAAGAAAAGTTAATAAGGGTTACTACTCCTGCAACTGCAAAAGAAGAAGATTTTCAGAGAACATTAGTAGCTCATAATGAGTTTTATGATAAAAAATTACAAGAGTACAAAGCAATAATAGGGCTTTTGATTCTAAAGGGTACAAATGATAAAGAGGCTCATCGGATACAACTTGAAAAAGCTCTTTGTAAAGAAAAGAAAGAAGCTATATCAGAGTTATCTGATGAATCTCATAATGTTGCCAAGTAGACCATCGAATTGGAGGCCAATTTATTTAAAGAGTTTCCTTGTTTTGTTGAAGATGACAACACTCCTAATATGCCACTCATCTCAGTTGCTGAAGGACAAAGAAAGGAATGTTCTCTTGAAAAGAAGCCTGCTGCCAAGGATGTTGACAAGAGAGATGACGTGGAAGAGGAGGCTCATCTGCATGAATTGGTAGGTAGAGATTCCAACAATAGTGAAAAGAGCCCCAAGTTTATTCTTTCCAGGGGCTTCCCTTTAAGTTACTTAGCAGGAACGGAGGCCGGCCATAAAAAACCAGTCATGTTTGTGACCAAACATGAGTGTTCAAATAAAGCCAAAGTTGAAGGTGAGCTTGTAGTTCGGCAAAGACAAGCTCAACTCACTTAACTACCCTTGGATAATGGAGATAAGAATCTGTTGGTGGAGGTGAGTCGATTTGTTTATGTCTTTCAAGGGATAGTGCATCAGTTCTTCACACAACTATGTGTACTTCATTCCTTATTTGCTATCCTCATGCATGTAAAATATTGTTTCCTAAGGAGGAAAGGTAGTTACTTCAACATACCAGTGAATGGTTTCATTTAACCAAGTTTTTGCATTGGTTAGTTTAGGTTAGGATAGGTTTCCCTGCTTTCTTCTTGTTTTCTAAGTTAGTTTCCCTGCTTTCCAAGAAGTGCCCATGCACAGTTTTGTCCCTCTAGTTCCAGTTTTGTCTCTCTGTCAGAGTTTTAGTGTTCAAAGTGATGACTCCATGCCCAATGGATTTCTCAAGGCCACTGATCAATGTCTAGCAGGCTGACATCCAACAGAAATTGCTAAAATGTTGCCCAAAATTTCTTGATTCCACACAAATTTGGCCACAGGCTAGAATCCAGCCAATATTTTATAACCCTGTTGCACCTCAAGAAATTTTCATGGCCTTATGTCTTGTCTTCTGGTCTCTACAAATTCTTTTAACTCCCTGGTCTACAAGATTTTTATTTGAAAATATGACCATTGGCAAAACCCCCCAAAAGCCTTAAAACCCTAAAAACCCTTTGGACCTTTCTATTTCACTGTTACCTTTTCGGTCACTTAAGGGTTTCTTTTTTCACGTGCTCTTTATTTTTCTAACTATTCACAAGATCTCCAAGTTAGAAATCTTTTTCCCTTTTCATTCGGAGACTGAGTGGTTGGTCGCAAGATCTCTTATTCCCGGCAGTTAAGTCCTTAACACCCAGTGACCTGGTGAACGGTTATCTTTTTCTAGTGGTCTCGGCTCTGAGGTAGTTAAAGATCGAGAAAAATCTATGATTATCATTGTACCACTAAGGAAAAGTGCTTGAGGGTTAGTATTGTGCTATAATGATGGTCATTGATCTTCATTCCAATGCAGTGCTTCTGTACCAGGGGGTCCATTGCCATGTAGTTTGAGGTGTACGCTTCTAATTGGTCGCAGGGTTATGATGTGGAGCCATGTTAGAGTGAGCCTAGTGTGCTATCTTAACTTTAGATCTAAGGGTTGGCGTATGAGTGCATGGAATATTCTAAGCCCATGTGATCATACGCCAACTGTTGATCTTTCTTTATTACCAGGGCTCTGTTAGGTGGGTCCTCGTGTTTTGACATGCTCATATCTTATTGGTCAAGTTGGATGGTGATAGGGAAAGCAGAGTGGGTCCAAAATTCTTAAGTGAGGTGGTAGAAGATAGAAAGATCTATGGCTGGCCCATGATTTGAAGGAACCTATTGAGGCCATCAGATCATGTGACATTTGTTCGATCTTCTAGGTGTTCAGGCCAATGTCTTTTGGGTCTGTCTGACATGCTAAAATCTTATTGGCTACTAGACAGAACATTTGGTGTTTGTTAGGTGGGGCCTGTCTTTCCTGATGGTTAAGTTGTGGTATGATCTCACGATTGTCATTATATCACTTGAATAAGATGAGTGATGTTTAGCATCACGGTATAGTGACAACCATTTGATGAAATCTCAGTGGCTCGTGGGTCCGAGGTGCCAGTCATGCTGAAGTGTTCACTTCTCATTGGTTCTGACTGGTGATGTGGCTTTCAACTTTTCAAAGGGGCTTGCGACTGTTACAAAGATGATCTGGGTTGTTCATCTGCCAAGAAAGATTGATATCGATGGCCACATTTTAAATTGGACCAGCTAGCCATTGTTTTCAAATTTTAAATACTTTCCTTGCTAGTTTCTTGTTGTTGGTCAAATGCGGTTGCGGGTAGCTCAAAATTTATGTCTTCAGGACAGTTGCAGTTAGGAAGATGATGAAGAATATCTGAGGGCCGCTGCTTGCTGATTTCTCAGGGTACCATGTCGGTGTTCTTGTGTCAAAGAAGCATTAAAGGTTGGCACCACCTTTGGCATTTTGTACTTTAAAAAATACAAATATCTGTAAGGATCAAATTTGAGCATTCATGATAGACTCAATTCAGCAGAGATAGGGTCATGGTTGTGGCGTGAGGTTTTCAACTTACAGAGAGATGGGATGAACTTGCAAGGACTCTTAACTAATTGGTTGAGATATTTTCATGGACATTTATGATCAGAGTTGACAAAATTAGGGTTGGCTATTATTTTATGAAAATCTATGTAAACCCTAGTTAGGTTTTGCTCCTATCTGCGTGCAATAGAGGAGATGTATATATTATTTTTTGGAGCTTTTTGAAGCTCAAAGTTTACATTTTGTAAAAAGAGTTTTCTCTTTCTAGGAGTTATCTGTGGCATTCTTTCTACCCTATGACTTTTATAGTTTGTGATCTTTCATTGAAATCTCAGACTCAATAGAGACTATCTGTGGCATTCGTTCTGCCCTCTTGTCTTTTCCTTGTCTACATTTCTCTTATTGAATATGATGTACTGGCTTTGTTAGAGAAATCTTGGAGTTCCAGGGCCCTTCTTTCTTTCATCTTATTTGTGTACTACCATGTTTGATTTGATTTGAGTGAGTTTGTGGGTATACTTCAACCCCCTGTCATTTTGTCTCATTCTTGTACCCTTTTGCTAAAGAGAACGTTTGCTTGCAGGTCATAGTCTGTGTCTTTTGCTCAGACCCCTCTGTGAAACACTTATGCAAGCTTGTTTAGAAAGATTATGTTCTATTAGATCTGAGAGCTTTCATGCTAGTTTGGTCAGTCTATTGTGTTCATTTCATTTCGGTGTATCACCTAGTAGGTAGTTTTCTTTCAGTCATTTCCCTTTCATGCATTCCTTCTATCCCTTTTCCCTTCAAAAATTTACTTTCCTGTCGAGAAGCAAATTAAGGTGATTATCCAAGAGAAACCAGCCTAAAACCTAGAGGTCTCATCTTAGTTAGCATAGGTCCCACAACCTGGAGATGATTCCAATGTTATACTAAGTTATCAAGACCAAGAGAGCTTGAAACAAGGGTGCAAACTTAGTGTATAACAATTCTGGCACGCCTGGTGGGACTAGGATCAGATTCAAATTCAGAAGACACCCCACCTTGGGGATAACATTTTTGCCATGCCCGGTGGGACCAAGAGGTCATAGTTTTCATAGTTCTTGCTGGTTTTGATATGCATCCAATAGGTTACAAACCTTTAAGAGGTCATTATTTTGCATAGCTGATGACTCTGAGTTCATATCCACTAGTTTGAAGAAGATTTAGTACCTAAATGGATTACCATCTTTCTTTTCATGAAGAGGTTCCTTCATTTCATGGAGGTTAGTTTTATCAGAGTAGTTGTACTTTTGATTCCATGTAGGACAATCCAGTTGGAGCAACGGAATAACAACCATGTCATTTTTACCACCCTCCTACCCGATTTCCAGTATCATGGTAGCAAAATTACGCATACCAGTAGCCTCAAGAAGAGAATGCTTATCATGCCAAAATCCAACAACAACAAGCATTGGCTCAATAGGATCAAGGTTATAGGAGGTATCTGGCGGAGCAATACAAGAGAAATGAGGCCAAACTTGCTGAAGGGTTGGAGGCACAAAAGAAGGTTTATCAATGGGAGCTGGAAGAACAAAAGAGACACTATGAAGAGGTGTTGGAAACACAGAAAGGGCATATGCAGACACAAGAAAAGGAGTAGTTTGATGCTAGATGGAAGTAGTATGAAGAGGTCATTATAGGACAACAACAAAGTCAAGTAGCCCTTGCAAGTGATCTGGCAACACTAAAGAGAGTTTGCAAAGAAAAGTTAATAAGGGTTACTGCTGCTGCAACTGCAAAAGAAGATTTTTAGAGAACATTAGCAGCTCATAATGAGTTTTATGATAAAAAATTACAAGAGTACAAAGCAATAATAGGGCTCCTGATTCTAAAGGGTACAAATGATAAAGAGGCTCATCGGATACAACTTGAAAAAGCTCTTTGTAAAGAAAATAAAGAAGCTATATCAGAGTTATCTGATGAATCTCATAATGTTGCCAAGCAAACCATCGAATTGGAGGTGGATTTATTTAAAGAGCTTCCTTTTTTTTTTGAAGATGACAACACTCCTAATATGCCACTCATCTCAGTTGCTAAAGGACAAAGAAAGGAATGTTCTCTTGAAAAGAAGCCTGCTGCCAAGGATGTTGACAAGAGAGATGACCTGGAAGAGGAGGCTCATCTGCATGAATTGGTAGGTAGAGATTCTGATAGCAGTGAAAAGAGCCCCAAGTTCATTCTTTCTAGGGGTTTCCCTTTAAGGTACTTAGCAGGAATGGAGACCGGCCATAAAAAACCAGTCATGTTTGTGACCAAACATAGTGTTCAAATAAAGCCGAAGTTGAAGGTGAGCTTGCAGTTTGGAAAAGACAAGCTCAACTCACTTATCTACCCTTGGATAATGGAGATAAGAATTTGTTGGTGGAGGTGAGTCGATTTGTTTATGTCTTTCAAGGGGTAGTGCATCGGTTCTTCACACAACTGTGTGTACTTCATTCCTTATTTGCTATCCTCATGCATGTAAAATATTGTTTCCTAAGGAGGAAAGGTAGCTACTTCAACATACTAGTGAATGGTTTCATTTAACCAAGTTTTTGCATTGGTTAGTTTAGGTTAGGATAGGTTTCCCTACTTTTTTCCTATTTTCTAAGTTAGTTTCCCTGCTTTCCAAGAAGTGCCCGTGCACAGTTTTGTCCCTTTGGTTCTAGGTCTGTCTCTCTGTCAGAGTTTCTGTGTTCAAAGTGATGAATCCATGCCTAATGGATTGCTCAAGGCCACTGATCAATGTCTACTAGGCTGACATCTAGCAGAAATCACCAAAATGTTGCCCAAAATTTCTTGATTCCACACAAATTTGGCCACAGGCGGGAATCCATCCAATATTTTATAACCCTGTTGCACCTCAAGAAATTTTCATGGCCTTATGTCTTGTCTTTTGGTCTCTGCAAATTATTTTAACTCCTTGGTCTGCAAGCTTTTTATTTGAAAATATGACCATTGGCAAACCCCCCAAAACCCTTAAAACCCTTTGGCCCTTTCTATTTCACTGTTATCTTTTCGATCACTTAAGGTTTTCTTTTTTCACGTGCTCTTTATTTTTCTAACTGTTCGTGACATCTCCTAGTCAGAAAGCTTTCTCCCTTTTCATTCGGTGACTGAGCGACTGGTTGCAAGATCTCTTATTCCCGGTGGTTAAGTCCTTAACACCCAATGACCTGGTGAATGATTATCTTTTTCTAGCAGTCTTGACTCTGAGGTAGTTAAAGATCGAGCAGAATCTATGATTATCATTGTACCACTGAGGAAAAGTGCTTGAGGGTTAGTATCATAGTATAATGATGACCATTTATCTTCATTCCAATGCAATGCTTATGTGCCAGTGGGTCCACTGCCACGTAGTCTGAGATGTATGCTTCTAATTAGTCGCAGGGTTATGATGTGGAGCCATGTCAGAGCAAGCCTAGTGTGTTATCTTAACTCTAGATCTAATGGTTGGTGTATGAGCACATGGAGTATTCTGAGCCCCTGTGATCATACGCCAACCATTGATCTTTCTTTATTACCAGGGCTCTATCAGGTGGGTCCTCATGTTCTGACATGCTCATATCTTATTGGTCAAGCTAGATGGTGACAGGGAAAGCAGAGTGGGTCCAGAATTCTTAAGTGAGGTGGCAGAAGATAGAAAGATCTACGGCTGGTGCATGATCTAAAGGAATCTTTTGAGGCCATGAGATCATGTGACAGCTATTCAATCTTCTAGGTGTTAAGGCTGATGTCTTGTGGGTCTATCTGACATGCTAAAATCTTATTGGCTACTGGACATAATAGTTGGCATCTGTCAGGTGGGGCCTATCTTTCCTTATGGTTAAGTTGTGGTATGATCTTGTGGTTGTCATTATACCACTCGGATAAGATGCATGATGTTTAGCATCATGGTATAGCGACAACTGTCTAATGAAAGCTTAGTGACTCATGGGTCCAAGGTGCCAGTCATTATGAAGTGTTCACTTCTCATTAGTTCCGACTGGTGATGTGGCTTTCAAATTTTCAAAGGGGCTTGCGACTATTACAAAGATGATTTGGGTCTTTCATCTATCGGGAAAGATTGATATCGATGGTCACATTTTAAATTGGATCAGCTAGCTGTTGTTTTCAAAATTTAAATACTTTTTTTGCTAGTTTCTTATTGTTGGTCAAATGTAGCTGTGGGTAGCTTAGAATTTATGTCTTCAGGACAGTTGCAGTTGGGAGGATGATGAAGAATATTTGATGGCCACCGCTCGCTGATTTCTTAGGGTACCATGTCGATGTTCTTGCGTCAAAGAAGAATTAAAGTTTGGCACCACCTTTGGCCTTCTTTACTTAAAAAAATAAAAATATCTGTAAGGATCAGATTTGAGCATTCATGATAGACTCAATTCAGCAGAGACAGGGTCATGGTTGTGGTGTGAGGTTTTCAACTTTCAGAGAGATGGGATGGACTTGCAAGGACTCTTATCTGATCGGTTGAGATATTTTCATGGACATTTATGATTAGAGTTGACAGAATTAGGGTTGGCTATTATTTTATGAAAATCTATGTAAACCCTAGTTAGGTTTTTCTCTTGCCTACATGCAATAGAGGAGATGTATATTTTTTTTTTGGGAGCTTTTTGAAGCTCAGAGTTTACATTTTGTAAAAAGAGTTTTCTCTTTCTAGGAGTTATTTGTGGCATTCTTTCTACCCTCTGACTTTTACAATTTGTGATCTTTCATTGAAATCTCAGACTCAATAGAGACTATCTATGGCATTCATTCTGCCCTCTGGTCTTTTCCTTGTGTGCATTTCTCTTATTGAATATGATGTACTGGCTTTGTTAGATAAATCTTGGAGTTACAGGGCCCTTCTTTCTTTCAGCTTATTTGTGTACTACCATGTCTGATTTGATTTGAGTGAGTTTGTGGGTATACTTCAGCCCCCTGTCATTCTGTCTCATTACTGTACCCTTTTGCTAAAGAGAACATTTGCTTGGAGGTCATAGTTTATGTCTTTTGCTTAGACCCCTCTGTGAAACACTTATGCAAGCCTATTTAGAAAGATTATGTTCTTTTAGATCTGAGAGCTTTCATGCTAGTTTGGTCAGTGTATTGTGTTCATTTCATTTCGGTGTATCACCTAGTAGGTAGTTTGCTTTCAGTCATTTCCCTTTCATGCATTCCTTCTATCCCTTTTCCCCTCAAAAATTTACTTTCCTGTCGAGAAGAAAATTAATGTGATTATCCAAGAGGAACCAGCCTAGAACTTGGAGGTCTCATCTCAATTAGCATAGGTCCCACAACCTGGAGATGATTCCCATGTTACACTAAGTTATCAAGACCAAGAGAGCTTGAAACAAGGGTGAAAACTTAGTGTATAATAGTATCATTCATAGGACCTTGATTGATAATTGATCTAGGCTTAATGTTTATAGCATGGACATGCTCAAAGTGATTAAAGCCGATCTTTCAACTATTCAACTTGACAATGTTCCTATACATGGCTTTGATAACAATGATAAGAACACTTTGGGCATCATTACCTTACCTATCAAAGTATGTCTGGTCATATTGAATACTCCTTTTCATGTTATGCCTGGACCTCTTAATTATAACCTCCTTTTGGGTAGACCTTGGTTGCATGAGATGCATGTTGTTCCTTCCACCCTTCACTGTAGAGTCAAGTTTATTCACAACAACATGATGTATACACTTCATACAGATGATGCACCAAATCCTTGTTTGAATATTCAAACCCACACTACTCCTATTCCTAATAGTAATCCTTCTTCCTCTAATACTGTTCCTGGCGATGATTGGGGAACCTTTGATTTTAATCCTACCTTTATTGGAGAGTATAAGATTTCTAATCTTGATTTTATGAAGCAACAAAGAGAGTTTGAAAAATGAGCTTTTTCTTCTGCTTCTAATGCCCTTCGTAATAACTTTGTCATTGCTTCTACCTACTATGAATCTTTCAATGATGACATAGTGACTACTGAAGTTCCATTGACTCCTTCTGATATGGCTTCTCGTTATGGTCTTGGTTATCATTTCCTAGTTAAACAGAGATTCAATGGTCAAGGATGTGGTAAGCATAAATAGGGAATTCAAATGCCCTTATAGAATGGGCGGCATGAGCATTCTTATGGATTGGGATTTAATTCTCAACAACAAATCAATGTTAACAACATCTCAAATAACACTTCAAAACATGATGAACCTATGAAGGGATTTTACCAAGAAGTTCTTTTGCCTAAACTCCTTTGTGCTAAGATGATTACTAGACCTAAATGCAAAAAGAAACGTAGTCCACACTTGAAGACTCTTCATTTTTATTTGTATCATATATTTCATGATCACTCTACTAATGAATGTCAAGCTTTATATTATAAGACTAGGTAGCTCCTTGATAGTAAGGTTATTTATATATCATGTGGCAATGAGTTGTATTTCAATCATGTTTTCTCTAAATAACATTTATGTTCCTATTATGGAGCTCCACATTATGTAAATAATGTTAGCCTAATCCTTGGGGGCTCGTTGTCTTGTATAGTATTGTTAGCGATATAATAGGTCCCCTTCCATCCTTGTTCCTACACTTGGGGGGCAAGGATTCCATCTCCTTATTTTCTATCTTTCTGGGATCCACTTTTCCCTTGGTTAACCAGTATCTATCTATTATGTGATAACCAATCATACATGAAAATTTTGATTTGCATTGAGGATCTATATCCTTGATCATAACCTATTTCATTGTTTGACATTAGGTTTACATGGTTGATAAATCTCTCACCTTGGAAATTGAATAGTGTGCTATCCCTCACAAGGGTTACTTTTTCCCTTCTTGCATGATATCTCTTTGCATTCGTCCCTTCCATGGCCTCATAGGAGTTGTGACCTTCTTGGATTGGACTGGGTGTTTTCTATGGATATTGTCTTGATGTTGAAGAAGGCTTTATCCTTGTTCTTTTCTTTCCTTAACATGTCAAAATAGTATGTATTTTTCCATCTTAAGGAGGGGGCATATATATGGCCTCCCTCATTCTATATTATGTCTTTTTGTTCTAACCTTTTGTTTTGCAACATGCTAAATCCGCATAAGGTAACACACATAAGTTGCTAAATCCTGAAGAGATACACATTATACAAATTTATTCTATGGTGATATGAGGATATGGATCCATGGGTACTTCATAAAAGTTGTTAGAAGACACACTACATACATGCACAAAGCCTCCATAAGGTGCTCAAATTTATGGGGTGACTATCAAGTGCTTGCTTGGTGGGCCATCCTATCCTTTTTGTGGTTCACAGTGAGATACACTCATCTTATTGGGTGAGCTAGCCACTCCTCTCTTTTGTTCTCTCTCTTGTTATACTTTTGGATCTAACAAGGACTCAAGTTCCTTGGCAGTTTGATGGATTCCTTGTATCCTTAATCATAATAGGGATTTTTTTCTTCTATTCTTGTTCTACTTTACCGAGAGTTTGCATTGAGTCCATACTCTTGCTAAAGTGGGGGCTAAATGTATTTTCAAAAAAGGGAAGCACTTCCATTTAGAACTAGTTTAGCCCTTCGAGTAAGTGGTTTGGGGTCATGTCAAATATATTGAATGGGTCTTTGACTTGGATCTAGCTTTTTCCCCTGTCCTGCCCTATTTTCCACTTCTTTTCTGCCTGTTTTTGGCATCCTACTCTGATATTTTGAGGTTCTTGACCTCAAGGTCAAGGTCAACCTTCTTGGTCAAGGTCAACCTTGACCTTGACCTAGGGTCCAAATTTAAAATTTTGAAGGTTTCTGGATGTCGAGTTTTGAAAAGATTTATTTCCCGCTTTCGGGTCAGCTATTTCGGGCTTTGAAATGGTAAAATCTTAAATGATATTTAATTTAGGTCCACTTCTAAGGGTATAGGCTTAATGGGAATTTATTTCTCCTATGTCGGCCTCTCTAGAAGTTTGTGCCCTAGACTAGTATAAAAGGAAGCCTTCTCCTCTCATTTCAAGGGAAAAGCAAGTGATAATCAATCATCAAACAAGTAATCAAGCGATCATCAATTATAATCAAGCATGCAAGAAGGAGAAAGCATTTATGCATTCATCTATCTTCAAGCATTCAAGATTCAATTCATCAAGGAGATCCATTGGTAGCCATTGAAGGATTCAAGCTCTATGGAGCTCTCTTGTTGAAGATTTCTACATCCATATATCCATTCAAGCTTCTTCCTATTCCAAGATCCATTCAAGATTGGTGTTGAAGATCTAAATAAAATTGATTCAATACATCCTACATATAATTATACATTCATTTGAAGCATCCATACTTATGGATTCAAGGATTCAAATCCTCCACAAGGGTTTCAACATAAGCAAAGTGAATTATTCCATTTACTTTGTTTATTACTACAATTTCAATTATATTTCAAGGTTAATACCAAAACCAAGGTTTGACCAAGGCAAACATCTCATCCAAACAAAAAAACATTTTTTCTTGCAGAAACAGGTGCAGAACAATGAATTACAGAGAAAATTCAGACACCATTTTTGGCAAACATTTTGGATCCACAAACAGAATTTCTGTCGGAGCAGTGCAGGTCAAGGTTGACATAAAGGGGTCAAGTTCGACCTTCATTTGGGTCAAGGTCGACCTGGTTCAGAAAAGAAAAATATTTCTAGGTTTTCTCCGTCTCTGTATTTCCATTCCAAACTTGATTGCAGAATTTCTAGAAACTCAGTACAGACACCAACAAACAACATTTTCTAGATTTGCTATACTTTGAGGTTAGTATTTGTCTTCAATTAAATTTAATTAAGATTTTAATACTCTCTTCCATAAAGGAATGTAAGGTTTTCCTCTTTCTTCATATTCTTCATCGATTGATTCATTTATGCATTGACCATTTTCTTGTGGTTAATCAATTTGGATCTTTCCTTTGAGAATTTGGGGTTAAGAAGAAGATCTTACCGTCTTCAACTCCTTTCTATTCATAGAGATCATCTTTATATCTATACAACCTCCTCTTATATGAGTCACCTATAAGACATGAGAAAATTTGGCTATAAGAATCTCTTCTACTTGAGATAGTTTTTTAACCACAATGCATTGGTCATGTGGGTCCATGCTATTCACCAAAGAGAAGCGATGAACCTTTTTTTTAGCAAAGCATTGCGCACATACAATTTGTATTTTTTTATGTGTATACCAACATATATTTCATTGCAAATGGAACATGTGTGTAGGTCTGATAATGCAGATCAAGATGCTTCCTAAAAGACTTCAATGATTGTCTATATTGCAAGGAAGAGAAAGATGTAGGTGTTGTAATATTGAAAGGTTCAATTTGAGGAGTTGGCTAATTCAATAAGGCTTGAAGAGATTGAGGTTGGTGCATATTTTTTGGCATTTCAAAATGGGCAGAGTGTTGCTCCAATGTAAGAATCCTATTTGATTTCTATATCTTGGAAACACAAGCTCGTGTTGTATTAGAGAACATGTCGTCATTGGTGCTTGATGTGGGACCAATGGCTCTAGCACAAGAGACACCATTTTTTGGGCCAAACATTGTGCACACCAATTTTTGAGATTTCCTCTGTATATTGAGTGTAATATTGGTGATTCTCACTTTCTTTTTGGTTTTCTCGAGATCAAGATCAACTAAAGAATTCTGCAAGGATGGTTGACAAACATTGGAAAGCAAGATGGTTTTAGTAATGAGATAGAAGGAAAATTGACTATGTCTAGTCTTCTTTTGTTGTGTGTTTTTGGAATATTGTCTTATGTATATCTGTGTCAATACATGTATAAGTATGCACAGTTGCAGCTGTCTACACGCACACATCTAAACATACTAGTACATAGTTAGACCCACAAAGATAAATATATGTAAATATGCAAAAAGCCTAAATAGTATAAACATAGATAGACATAAACATATCACATCCACACACACACATATATATGTATGCATTTTTGTTTATGAAAATAGATTTCTAATTGTATTTGGGTTCCCATACGACATTATATGACGATAAATTAAACTCAAAGTTGTCAAGTTATAACTGTACTATTTAGAAATTTGGGTGCATTAAATAATAGCTATATAAGAATATTGGTACATATCAATAGTAACATAAATAAGGAAAATTTTATAGAACAAGAAAAGGTAGTTGTGATGCTAGATTGTAAGAGTAATATAGATGCCATTTGGAGCATATCATTAGATTGCATATGCCCATTTGAAAGAAGGCTTATAGAGTATAATAAAAGAAATATTGAAGCAAGAACAAGTACCACATGTTTCATTTGGAAGCAAGAATTAAATATAACATGTATGGCTACATTAAACTGACCGAGCACATTAATGATTGGACTTCTTAATGGTACCCTAATTTGCTGGATGCAATTCAACGAAGGCATTGTATTTTTTTGTTAAAGGTTAGATGACAACATAAGCTTTTAAGAAAACCACTACTACCAAGTGAAACATCAATACTTTTTCTTAGTTTTTTTTTCTCCTTTGGCATATGTGGTTGTTCATTTTTTATAACAAGTCAATTATCAACATTGTTCGCCATGAAATTGTCAACCATCTAGGGAAAATGTTTGTTAACACTATGAGGGAACTGCACTATGTAGTGTTTAATGATATATCAAAGGGTTGCGACTATATGTATGTTGAGGTATATCAATTTATATATTTTGTAGAATTTATATACACCATCACATGGAGTGACTGTTTGAGGTGGACAACATCTACATGCTATAGACAACACATATCTATTAATATAACCGCTAATGAAAGGTACAAAATGTTAGAATTATTTTAGAACAACAGAGAGGGGGGGGGGGGGTTTAATCAGTTGTTCTCAAGTCCATATGTACCAATTGAACTTTTCAGCACCTCAACAACTCAAATCTAATCAACAATTCAACTCGGTCTCTATGGGTAAGTGCAAAAAGTTGGGTACCAATTCAGCAAAAGTCTTGTAGAATTGGAAGATGCCGCTCAAAACGGACACCCATTTTCAAAAAATGGGCACCCAATTTAGGTTCGAAAGCCCAATCCAAAATTCAAAAAATGGGTGCCCGTTTCCAAAAAAAAAATTAAATTTTTTTTTTATATTAAAAATTCATTCTAACACTTCGAAATTTTTTTAAAGAAACGAGTGCCCATTTTTTGAATTTAAATAACGGGCACCCGTTTCTTAAGACATGAGTGAGAAACACAAATCGGCCTCAGATTTTGTTTCAAAATAGGTTTGGTTTAGGCTTGGTGGAGCCAAGCCTATACCTTGATCTCCAAAAATTTGGTTAAGGCACTGGAATGCCAGATATTTGCCTTGTCAAATTTTTTTGAGGGCATTCCTGATCATATTTTTTTATGAAACAAAAACCCATTAGATTTCTCACTCTCATGATTCTAAAAATGTAAATTTCATAGTGATATGATTATTTTTACTATTTTTGCATTATTTATTAGTTAAAAGTGGTACCTAAATGTAAAATAGTGAGGTTCACTAAAACTTTAATAACTTTTTTGTTTCTAGGTATTTTGGAAAATAAATTATATGACATCAATCTACATACAATTCTCTTGAAGATAATTTTTTTTTTTGGAAAAAATATGAAATTTTCATCAAATTATGGTGGTCGTACACCAAAGGTTTAAAAAATATGTTTTATAGTCAAATAAAAATTAATTAAAAAATATATTCAATAAAAAGAAAAGGAAAAATATGCTCATCAATATTTGGTGTTTTAGGTATATTTTCCTAGAAGGATTTGCAAAAATTTATTTTTTAAGGTCAAAATATGGTGGTCGTACACAACTATGGTATGGTCCTGAAACATACATTTTGAAAACATGGGTTTTAAACATTCCTACTAAAAAGAAATTTATACCATGTGGGTATTTAATTAAATTACATATTTGAAAAGTAGACTCCAAGAGCTAGATTTTATGTTACTAATTTTTTTTGAGATTTAATCTCTAAGTGCCTCAAATTTAGACATCAATTGACAAGAAAATTGAAAAAAAGGGAAAACACTTCCACTTTCTGCCCAAAAGTGGGACTCAACTTCTTGCAGCCACCCCTATAGCATATATCAGAAACATATAACATGTAGTCCACCATCCAAAAGTAATTAACTTGCACAATATAAAGCTTTCAACAACATTCACATCAAAAATCATTCACACAAGTATAAGACCAGGATTTATAGTGGAAACCCAATTTGGGAAAAACCATTGTGTAACATGCTACTAACTTTCACTCTTCTGAAGTGAGCTTTGTGAGAAGCTAACCTGGTTAAAGGTTTACATATACACTATTAGGTGTGACCCTATTAAAGGATTTAAAACACTCTGTCAAAAGTGGCCTGGTTAGAGGACTTAAGAATATTCCATTAGAATGTCACCTTGATTAAAGGATTTATACAATGACTGTTAGGTCAACCTTGATTAAAGGATTTAGACTGATACAATGGTTAGAAAGTAACAGTAAGTTCTGATATGAAAAACATACAACTCACTTTGAAAATATAGATCCACTTCGCACATATATATTGTTAGAATAACTGAGAGGGGGGTGAATTAGTTATCCACAGTCCCAAATCAAAATGTATAATCCAAAACAATTTACTCAAACTTTTGTAGCTCGGTAACATAAAATACTATACTATCTGTGCTTTTACCAATTACCAGTCAATAACATATAATGATTACCGATCAAATCCAACATGCAATATGTAAAGTATGATAACAAATAATCACCACAATGAACACATAACACAAAAGGTTTAATGTGGAAACCCTGTGAAGGGAAAAACCACCTGGGACCGACAACCAAAAAATTGTTCACTCTTTTGAAGTGAGGTTAGTGAAGACCCAACCCTATTAAAGGTTACAAACACACTATGAGGTGTGACCTTGTTAGAGGATTTTAGACCAACTGTTATCATCCAACCAACATTCACTATGGGGTTGACAAGATAACAAATGTACATTCTATGAATGACATTACAAGACTTTCAAGTCCACTTGGTTAAGAGATTTATCTATTTACAATGGTTAAAATGTAACAGTAGATGATTTGATTACAATACAACTTCAATTGCAGATATTAAGATCTATATTATTCCCATTCAAATCCTCTGATCAATATATCAATTCTATATCAACAATAATCAATGACTTACTATCACTCGGTAATAGCTTTCTGATGCTCGGTTGTCTCTGTAGTTTGGTTCTCCTTAACCAGTTTGATCAGGCATACATGAAACTTGATCATGTGATAATTCTGCAGTCTCCTTCTTCTAGCATAAGTTTCATAATGAAACCCTAGTCTCTTAAATACACAAGTAAACCATTTTCTTCTCCTCCATAAGATTTTGCCGCTTATTCTCCTTCGTCCATTTTTCCGCTTAAACCTTTCTCAGTTGATGTGTCAGTAACATGTTTTAATTCCATCCTTGAGATCTTCCTTGAATTATGCTAGTCATTGATCTTCATAACAAACATTATCTCCATCTCTCATTTAGAGGTACTTTACAGCTCATCAATCCTTAACTAATCATTTAGTTCCTTTCTCCTGCTCAGTTAATAAAGAAATGTGTCAGTGAACACAAGCTCAATTTATATTGTGCTCGGTATACACTATAGTGGTCGGTGTATACTATGATGCTTCATCAACCGACCACACTGCCTTGTGTCTTTCATCTCTTTTCCTCATCATAGATGAATGAAACATAATCAAGTCAATAACATAGGGTCATAGACTCATCAAAAAGTTACCCAATGTATTCCTTATCCTCATCTATCATATACATCTTCCTCATGTAGATATTTATGTTCTTCATCTATTTTACTCTTTTTTCTATAGATGTTTAGGTATTGTAACTTACAAGATAAGTGTTGTCAAACTAGTTGACATCAATGACAACATATTACTAATTTAATCATATTACATATCTAATTAGCAACTCTGTGATCTCTAATCACAGATCTTCAATTAGGTTCTAAATCAGTTGTAGTTCATCAATCTCTCCCTTTGGCATTGATGAAAACTCAAGTAATATGAAATATACCATACACATACCAAACATGTATTCTACAACTCTGTGAACAAATTTTGTACAAGCTCTCCCTAGCTTAATATGTTCAATCACTACATTACCAATGCAGCTTTGACATTCTGTAGATATGATCTTTTCAGCTCTTAGATTCCTTCTTCTGTTCTCAGCATCTAATCTTCAGTGCTCTCCCTTTCTTTCAATTTGTCTCTCCCTTAGATAGATGTTTCAGTGGTTTCATTGGTGCATATGGTTTCATATTTTTTATCTCTCCCTTTGACAAAAATGCCAAAGAAACAAATAAACATATAGCTCTGTAGTAGCCATGTAACTCTCTATTGTCCGATGCATTCTCTGTATCTCTGTATCTCGGTATACTGATATGCCAATCTGTTCCAGTTCTTCAAACTTTGCACAACCTTAGACATGATCCAAAATTTGAACTATGCTGCATCAACATGAATGATCTTCTGATAAGATTAGGCTGATGCAACATCTAGATCACATTAGTGATCGGTAGACAGGGGACGGACCCCAACTCTAGTCCTCAAGTATTCAAATGTATCTTTTGGTAGAGGCTTTGTAAATATGTCTGTAAGTTGTTCTTTAGATGTAACAAATTATAGCTTCACTTTCTTCTCCTGTACTTTTTCTCTTAAGTAGTGATACTTAATAGATATATGCTTTGTTTTAGAGTGCATCACTGGATTCTTTGAAATGTTTATTGCACTTGTGTTGTCACAATATATAATCATTGGCTCAGTGATTACCTCATTCATACCTTCCAACACTTTCTTGATAAATGCAATATTTGAATAGTTTGTAGCAGTAGCCACATACTCTGCTTTGACTGTAGACTGAGAAATGAAAGCCTGCTTCTTACTTGTCCATGTAACAAGTCTTTCACCAAAGAAAAATTCCCTTCCGGTGATACTTTTTCTATCATCTACATTTCCAGCCCAATCAGCGTCAATATAGACTTTGAGTTCAAATTTTCCTTCCTTAGGATACCATAATCCATAATCTTCTATTTTCTTTAGGTATCTTAAGATTCTCTTTGTAGCAACCATGTGTGACTCTCTAGGGTTTGCAGAAAATCTTGCAACAATTCCCACAGCATGTGTTATGTATGGTCTACTATGCACTACATACATTAATTTACCAATCATAGATTAGTACAGTGTCTAGTTCACCTCTGTAGTTTCATCTTACTTAGTCAGTTTACATCCAGTAGCCATTGGTGTTCCCATAGGTTTAGCATCTTCCATGCCAAATGTCTTCAATATTTCCTTTATATATTTAGATTGTGTGATGAATATACCATCATTCTGTTGAATCACTTGTAGTCCTAGAAAGAACTTAATCTCTCCAAACATAGACATTTCAAATTCACTTCTCATTTCATCAGCAAATGACTTATAGATTTAATCTTTTCCTCCAAATATTATGTTATCCACAAATATTTTAGCAATAAGAATAGTATCATCAGTATCTCCTTTCATATACAAATTGTTGTTCTCACTAGTTCTAACAAATCCAATACTTAACAAATAAGTATGCAACCTCTCATACTAGGCTCTCGGTGCTTGCTTCAAACCATATAAAGCTTTATGTAATATACATACCATATCTTTTTTTTTTGGATCCACGAACCCTTCAGGTTGTTCTATGTAGACTTCTTCTTCAAGTATTCCATTCAGAAATGTTGACTTAACATCCATTTGGTAAACTTTGAACTTTTTGTGTGCAACATATGCAAGTAACATTCTGACTCCTTCTAATCTAGCAATAGGTGCAAAGGTTTCACCATAATATATTCCTTCCTCCTGTGCATATCCCTTTCATACTAATCTAGCTTTGTTCCTTGTTACCTCTCCATTCTCATTTTGCTTGTTTTTGAATATCCACTTAGTACCGATAACATTCTTGTCCTTAGGTCTGGGTACTAAACTCCAAGTTTTTTTCTTCTCTATTTGTTCTATTTCCTCTTTCATTGCATTAACCCATTCATAATTTTCTAATGCAACTTTTACATTCTTCGGTTCATATTCACAAACTAGACATGTACCTTGTCTTGTTTTGCTCCTTGTTTGCATGCCAGCTTGTCTGTCTCCAATGATTTATGTCTTAGGATGATGTCTTCTAATAAATCTTATCAGTATCTAATTTCTTCTTTCTTTTTCATCCTGTGCAGGTTCATTTGCTTGCTCGGTAGGTCCTTCCTGCTTGTCAGTTTCTCTTTCCTATTCCTCGGTATTGTTTTCTTGCTAACCGGTTGTCACAGTCTGTAGCTTTGGTAGATACTCAAGTTGTTCAATGTAAGTGAATCTACTATAGTCTTCTAGTTCCTTTCTACTTTCCTCTATATTCTTATCATCAAACTCATCAACTTGAACATTAGTACTTTCAATCATTTTATTAGTTACTCTGTTCAGACACTTGTATGCTTTACTTTTACTAGAATATCCTAGAAATATCCCTTCATCACCTTTTGAGTCAAACTTTCCATTTCTTTCATCTTTCAGAATGAAACATTTGCTTCCAAAAATCCTAAAATAACTTACAGTGGGTTTGTGTCCAAACCATAACTCATAGGGTGTCTTGTTAGTGTCCTTCATTTGTACTCAGTTTAGAACATAAACAAATTCTCTCCAGTATGTATGAGCAACATTCTTTTCTATCATTAATTTGCTTGTGCAGTCAACAATTGACCTATTCCTCCTTTCAGCAATGCCATTCTATTGTGGTGTCCTTGGTGCAGAGACCTGTCTTTTAATACCATGCTCATTACAAAAATTAGTAAATTCATCAAAGATAAACTCACCTCCTCTATCAGATCTTAAGCATTTCAATTCTTTACCAGTCTCTTTTTCTACTTTTGCTTTATACCACTTGAACATCTTGAATGCCTCAGATTTTTCTTTCAAGAACATGACAGTCATCAACCTAGTATAATCATCAACAAAAAGAATAAAATATCTGTCTCCATAGTAGCTTTGAGTTCTCATAGGACCACATAGGTCAGTATGAACCAACTCAAGTATCTTCTTTGTTGAATAATCTTTGCTTTTGAAACTAGATTTTTTCATTTTACCTTTCTAACATTCATGACACATAACATGATCAGGATTTGATAAGTTAGGTAGACCTCTAACTTTTTTCTTTATGCTAATCTTAATCATGTTATCAAAATTTACATGGCATAACCTCTTATGCCACAACCATGCATCTTCATCTTTCATCATTAAACAAGAAGACTGATCATTATCAAGATAAAATAGATTACGTCTAGATTGTGTACCAATTCCAACAAGTCTTCCTCCATCATCAAATATCTTCACCTTTTTGCTCTCAAAAGAAACTTGGTGGCCTAAATTGTTCAGTTGTGCCACACTTAGCAAAATATAGTTTAATATTTTTACCCAATAAGAATTTTCACAATTTAATCTATCATTTATCTTTAGGGATCCTTTACCTCTAACCATACAGGGTGCATCATTACCCATTCTTACAGATCCTCCATTGTATTCTTCAAGATAATCAAATTTTTCTTCATCACTAGTCATGTGATGTGTACAACCACTATCTATGATCCATGTATCATTCTTATTAACCTTAGAGATAAGTGATGTCTCTACATACCTTTCATCTTCTTTTGAATCATCCTTCATTGCCACAAATACTACCTACAAATCATCATCAGTGTCGGTATCAGTGATATCTTCTTCCTCAGTAATTTAGCATACCTTCTTGCCTTTATCATTATTGTCTCAGTTGTCTCTGTTCTAGTGTCGATAACCCCTATTGTCTCTTCTCCCATAGCTTCCTTTAGATCAATCTTTGTTTCGGTCATCATCTTTCTTGTGTGGACATCTAGTAGCAATGTGGCCAACTTATTTACAATTAAAGCATGCTAAAGGTAATTTACCTCTATATCTTCCTTTACCTTTAGGCAACCTCCTGGCCATAAGAGCTTCAAGTTCATCAAGCTCATCATCAGTATTGCTATCACTATTATCATTCTTATTTCTGCTACTAGACTTACCAATCTTCAGAGAAGACATAAAAGTAGATTCAACAGGTGGTACAACACTATTAGCATAATTTTTCAGTTCAAATGTTGTAAGCTTTCCAATCAAATTATCAAGAGTAAGTGTGTTTTTACCTGCTGACCTATTTTCATGAATTGCAGATATTTTGATGGCATATATGGGCAATAAGGTCCTTAGAATTTTTCTTACCACAGTGTCTTCATCAATTAATCCATCTGATGCTCTAATATCATGAACTACCTCCTTTATTTTGTTTGTAACTGCACAATGTTTTCACCTTCTTTCATATTCATGTCATCGAATCTTCCTCTTAAGATTTCGGCTCTTTCTCTCTTGACATTCACATCACCACTATAAATGTGAGAAATTTTATCCCACATCTGCTTAGCAGTAGTACAGTCCTTGATGTCTTCAAATTTGGCATCTAAACAGGAAGCAACAATCTCCATCATAGTAACATTATGTTCATGCATGTCTCTTAGCTGATCAAGGGTCAAGGGACCAATGGGCAGTGCAAGGTATCCATTCTCCATCAGATCTAGGGAAAAATTCCCAATTTTGGATATATGCATCTTCATTTGACTTTTCCATATTGTGAATTTATCTTTGTTTAGGTTTGGCACTTCCCTCTTAAACATTTTGAGACCTTTGCGTTGAAGTCCTTAAAACTCTATTCCAAGCAACCAATGCTTTGATACCAATTGTTAGAATAACTGAGAGGGGGATGAATTAGTTATCCACAGTCCCAAATCAAAATGTATAATCCAAAACAATTTACTCAAACTTTTGCAGCTCGGTAACATAAAATACTATACTGTCTGTGCTTTTACCAATTACCAGTCAATAACATATAATGATTACCGATCAAATCCAACATGCAATATGTAAAGTATGATAACAAATAATCACCACAATGAACACATAACACAAAAGATTTAACTTGGAAACCCTGTGAAGGGAAAGACCACCTAGGACCGGCAACCCAAAAATTATTCACTTTTCTGAAGTGAGGTCGGTGAAGACCCAACCCTATTAAAGGTTACAAACACACTGTGAGGTGTGACCTTGTTAGAGGATTTTAGACCAACCGTTATCATCCAACCAACATTCACTATGGGGTTGATAGGATAACAAATGTACATTCTATGAATGACATTACAAGACTTTCAAGTCCACTCGGTTAAGAGATTTATTTGTTTACAATGGTTAAAATGTAACAGTAGGTGATCTTATTACAATAAAACTTCAATTGCAGATATTCAGATCTATATTTTTCCCATTAAATCCTCTGATCAATATATCAATTCTGTATCAACAATAATCAATGACTTACTATCACTCAGTAATAGCTTTATGACACTTAGTTGTCTCTGAAGTTTGGTTCTCCTTAACCAATTTGATTAGGCATACATGAAACTTGTTCATGCAATAATTTTGCAGTCTCCTTCTTTCGGCATAAGTTTCATAATGAAACCCTAGTCTCTTAAATAGACAAGTAGACCATTTTCTTCTCCTCCATAATATTTTTCTGCTTATTCTCCTTTGTCCATTTTGACACTTAAACCTTTCTCGGTTGATGTGTCAGTAACACATTTTAATTCCATCCTTTAGATCTTCCTTGAATTATGCTAGTCGATGATCTTTATAACAAACATTATCTCCATCTCTGATTTCAAGGTACTTTATAGCTCATCAATCCTTATCAGCTAAAATAATCATTTAGTTCCTTTCTCCTACTCGATTAACAAAGAAATGTGTCGGTGAACACAAGCTCGATTTATATTGTGCTCGGTATACACTACACTGGTCGATGTATACTATGATGCTTCATCAACCAACCACACTGCCTTGTGTCTTTCATCTCTTTTCCTCATCATAGATGAATGAAACATAATCAAGTCAATAACATAGGGTCATAGACTCATCAAAAAGTTACCCAATGTATTCCTTATCCTCATTTTTCATATACATCTTCCTCATGTAGATATTTTTGTTCATCTCTTTTACTCCTTTTTCTACAAATATTTAGGTATTGTAACTTACAAGATAAGTGTTGTCAAACTAGTTGACATCAATGACAACATATTACTGATTTAATCATATTACATATCTAATCAGCAACTCGGTGATCTCTAATCACAGATCTTCAATTAGGTTCTAAATCAGTTGTAGTTCATCATATATATTGATTTATTAACTAACCTTCATTTCCATCTTCATCTCTGATTTGCTCAAAATTCACTTCAAGCTATCACAACTCTATTCAGATCCTTCATAATTTCACCTTCAACCTTTTGCTAAGACTTATCATTCAATAACATCAGTCTCTCTCTCTCTCTCTCTGTAACCTCACAATTAGGTTTTCCTTTATACCTCTTTGATCAGGTAGATCAATTTTTTTCTTCTTAATCTCCTCTGTAGATCTTAGGTTTAGGTCAGATTCATCAAATCCTTCCATCATTTTGTTCTCCATCTTTTCTTTCTAGATACATCTCCAAACTTCTCTATGAATCCACAAGAAAATGATTTACCATGCATTAAATGCTCCATACAATTCATTAATAATGTCAACACATTTTACATATCCCAAGAATTCAACTATGTCAGCTAAGATTCTCAATTCTTTCTCCAAATGTAAATTACTAACACTTGGTCAATACTATGTTCATCTCCTCAGTCATCACTGTGTATCTCGATCATCACTACAAACTGTCTTCCTCGAAAAATACTTTCTTTGCTTGGTAATTTCCTATTGCTCGGCAATTAATGATGTTTAGTCAACACTAGATTTACTTGACATATACTGTTGCTTGGTCAACACTAACATCACTCAGCTTAAACTATATTTCTTCACTTTTTCTCGGTTAAGCCTACGTTTCCACTTTTTCTTCTTACTAGATAAACAACACATTACCTTGTCAATGTGCCAACTAATCAATTACCCATTGAAGTATCACATAACTCAACCTTTCCTTAGGTCCTCTTGTTATCTCCTCTTTTCAAATCCTCTTCATCAATCAAAAGATATGGTACTATCCTAGATAGTAACTATCTTACCAGTTAAGGTTTGACATCAATGACAATATAACAATTGTTTCAATTATAATTTCCAACAACAAAAAAGGAGATTAAGTTTAAAGGAATTTGTTGCATATGTTGACCGTAAGTTTAAATACCTTCATGACTATATAAAGAAAAAAAATCTCTATATATGTACATATGTGTGTGTGTGCACGCACACACACACACACACACACACACACACATGTATACGTGCATGTGTGTATGCATGTATATAGATTCACATCCACCCACATCTCCATATATAAATATGTATACACATACACATTAATATATATGTAGATGTGGGTGGATGTGAATCTAAACACACACATATACACGTCTATAAATATATTGGCAATGTAAGAGTCAGCACAAAAACTATATTCAAGAAACCTGTGTACTAGAGGATTCCTTCACCTTCTAGACTACCTACATATCATGTATCCTTAGGATCAAGGCATCTTGGATCCACCCTTTGATTCCAATATGTAGTTATGGTTTTTTCTATGTTTGGATGTAACTACCATGGTAATGAGCCCTTTTAGGGCAATGGTCATACCCAAATAGTTATTCACCGTCATACACCCACTTGGGTGAGTTGGGCGGACCCTGGTATTGTAACTACTACTCTTGAAGTGGTTGGAATATAGCTATGGTTATAAAACATGTTCTTAGTTCTCCTATGCAGGAAAACATTTTATTTTCAACTTGTTCAATTGCTAATTTAACTATTTTTGATCCAAGATCCTATGGTGTTGTTGTAACATTTTGGTATTTGTTGTCAAAGTTTGGTAGTGGCAACAACATTCTTTGTTTTCTTCCAACATAAATAACCATGGTTTAGTTAAGAAACTCTATTGACACAACAATAATGACATCTATATATAACTTTCTTCAATTCTAGTTGCAACCATAAATAAACATGTTTCTAGCATACAACAAGACAAATATAAAAAATTACATAAAACTAAAAGAAACATAATATTTTTACAATGTGGACGAAAAATTAAATATGAAACATGATGAATGTAAAAGGTTTGCGAAAGAATGCAAAATATTACTCCATATGTGAAAGTAACTAGGACAACATAATTTTTAGTGGCAAATATTCACCTTTTGGCAAATTTTGGGAAATATTTATGGTGGAATTGGCGAATTGCACACGGTATACGGTGGACCAAATCGCCCAATCTTGACATGGTAATGGTTAAAAATTTATTGGAATCACCAATAAGATTTTCCGTTTGACGAGGTCGACCAATATATTCACCTTTTAACCAATTTGACGTGGTTCTTTTAACGGTCTCTTATTTGCCAAGGGTATTAATTATGAATTGCATATAAAATCTGAAATAGCCAAATGGTTTATAGTGTTATCTTTAACCATGACCTATTTTTCCACCTGTTAATTAATTGTTATATAGAGCATGACCTATTTCACCAACCGTTAATTAATTGTTATATAGACCACGACCTATTTCACCAACCGTTAATTAATTGTTATATTGACCATGACCTATTTCGGCAACCATTTGTTAATTCCTACATTCAAGTTGGCACATTTTTTCCAAAAGCCCAGGAATTAAAAAAAATGGAAATTTGAATCATGGATTGATATAAATTAATATGAGATTTGTTAGTCTTTTAGTTTTTGTGTCCCGTTACAAAATTTTGGAGGGTCAGATTTACAAATAGAAATCTTGCAATAGTAAACAGAGGATTCAACATTTCAGAGAATCAGAATTCAGAGGAAGTTGGACCAAGGTAAACAATTATTTGTTCACATTTCATAGTATTGGTATTAATTTCCTAGTGACTAGTGAGAGGTCAAGATGTCAAATAAGGGTGACTATCCTAAGTATCCTTAGGCTGCTGAAGGGATTGAGATATCAGGGGAGGTTGAACTTGAGACTCAGACTTCTCACTGTGCTCAGGATAGTGAAGGGATTCGAAAGCTAGACAAGGGTAAGACTCCCCATCATCAGGGTAGTGAAGGGTAGGGTAAGAATCCTCAGGGAAGTGAAGGGTCTGGGAGGCCATCAAAGTGCCCAAAACTTAAAGATACTACCATAAAGGCTTTCTTTGGAGTTGGCAATGTTTCTGTTCCATCAACTTCTGCAATTGCAAGTGCAAAAGCCATTCATAGTAGGTCACCAGTACCACTACCACAAGCTAGGGTTGTCATTGAGTTAAATGAAAATTAAAATGCATCAAATGAGGATAAAAATGGTGGCATGACATAAGATGTTATAAGGGATACACAGAACTAGTTGGATGAAAATGCTAGCAATGAAGATAATAATGATGTTGGTAGGAAGAGAAGAAAAATGGAAGTAAAAATGGGGCAGGAGTGGGAAATGACAAGAAATTTTAAGGTTGATTGGGTAACAAAGTACTGGTTCATTGAACTAGTCCTAAACAATGATGAACAACCAACAAAATGTAGGTGTAAGATTTGTACCTAGAAAAATAAAAGAGAGAAGAAGTTGCAGCTAAAGCTTGACACAATAGAAAAGCATATTGGTAAGGTTTATGACAAACAAATCATAGATAGACAAGAAATATCAGTAGTGAGATAGAAATCAAAGGAAGAGTGTCTTCATGTTAAGTATGCCATAGAATATGAAGAGCATAACAAGAGAATGGCAACAATTGCTAGTAGTGAAAATCTAATAAAGGTTGGGTTTAAACATGCAACCAATGAAGAAAACCTGGCAAAGACTGTTCAGATGAGTTGTTTTTCATATTATGTCTAGAGGGCATCCTATGAGAGACTTCTTAGAATATGGTAATTTATTATCATTTTTGAGAGTTCCTCACTATCATATGTCACATTGGTCAACAAACGTTGGATGGGAAATGGAAAACTATCTTTCTGAGGTGTAAAAGAAAAATTTACAGGAGAAAGTAAAATAGTCCAGATTCATTTAATTATCCATAGATGAAGTTACTGCATTAGATAACATGGCTTGGGTATGTATGCATGTGTATACAGTAAAAGAACATGTCTGCCAAGCTCATCTACTATGTGTTCATAAAATGAGGGGCAATTCAACAATAGAAAACTTATATTTTGAAGTGAAGAATGGTTTAAATGAAGTTACTGGTATGGATGATTTGACAATTGGAAAGAAGTTAGTGTGTGTTGGAGATGATGGAGTTGCAGTAATGCAAGGCCAAAGGAATGGTCTTTGTGCAAGATTACAAACTTGTATTGCACCTTACATGCTTGGCATACATTGCATGGCCCATCGAATGAATTTAGCATATAAAATTGTAAGTGATTTTCCTACAGTGTCAAAAGTTTGAAGATCTAGTTCGCGAGCTATACTCTTACTTCTGCAGAAGTCCTAAACGTTTTGTAGAATTTAAGATTTTTTCAGAGGGAGTAACACTAGGAAATAAGCTTCTCAAGGATGTTGAGACCACATGGATCTCTTTGCATGGACCCGTAGAAAGAGTTCTAATAGAATATCAATCCTTGATTAGACTAATATATGAGCAACGCCTCACAGTAGACAAAGCTCCTGATTTGTTACATAAGTTAAGTGATATAGAGACTCTGTTAACTTTAGCCAGTCTTCTCCCCATGCTAGATTTAATGAACAAACTTGTTAAGAAATCCCAAGACATAACTATGTATATCCATGAGTATAGCAGTTTACGTAGAATGACATGCATTGCCTTTGATTGTCTGTACTCAGATATGACAACAATTCAAAGCCCAATTTTTTTCAGGTGGTAGACAATTACAGATTTGAATTATGCTGAGAATTTTCTACAATTTAATGCAAAAAATGATTTATGTGTGTTTGTGAAAGGATATGAAATACTAATGCACCAATCTAAGATGGGAAAGTGAGGTAGATTACTTCTAGTTAAAAGGGTTGATTTTGACAGGATTGTTAAATCTATTAGTGATAATTTGAAGTCAATTTCTTGTTAGGATTAGGTAATACTAAGAGGGGGGGTGAATCAGTATTACAAAACTTTGATTTCAACTTCAAACAATTATAAACAATCCAAAGTAATGCAAAAATCAAAATAACATATAAGCATAACACATTACTCATGACACCATGATTTGTTCTTGAGGAAACCCTGGCCAAAGGGAAAACCCCGGTGGGGATGGTACCCACAAATATGTACTAAAATATAATGTCCATGTTAGGAGCTAATTGTTACATAGTACATTTCCTTGTTAAAGGATTACAAAAGCCCTGTTAGGCGTAAACAAAACACCTGGTTAAAGGTGGTGAGCACACTGCTCTTACAATCAATACTGTCCCAAAATAGTTCTAAAAAAGGGGAACAATACAAGCACTTATCTTTCTTAGATAGTTCCAATTGAAGCTTGACCTCTTACTGATCTTACATCTGATCTCTGCTCTTTCATTCACAAACTTACTTCATCATCATGAAATCATCCATACTTCATTTTCACAAAACCAATCTATACTTATACAGAATTAGCCTTCCAGTCGGCCTCATAATTGTCATACAAAACATAATAGAAACTTATGCAAATAATATACATGGAATTGGTGCTCTTATATTACCAAAGAGTAGGCAATATAATTTATTTACTTGTCTTAGCACGTTACCATATCCATTATGCTCTCCTTAATCTTTGCAACTGTTCATGTACCCTGATATACTATTTTACTGTCTTTGCATACCTTCTGAACACTATATCTCACACATTAGGTATCTAAAACTCATGCGATCTTAACTGAAGCATTTTCATATCCCAAAATACCTCCAGTTATCTTTGCAAGCTATAATACCTTGTATATCTTTATCACTATCCAAAACTGTGGCTAATTCTAGACTTAGTCATTTTCATGACTGAGACTCCAGTGGCAATCTTCACAACATGCGATCATTATATCATAAGTGTTGCCATGAATGACAACCCTTAAGTGATTCCTAGTACTCTAAAACATCACATACCAACATTTCCTACCAACTTTAAAGTGAGATTTGTGAAAGATTCCCTCGAGAAGAAATTCTTGAAGCCATGGGTTGTGTGTTTCCTCATTTTTGGAAAAAATTTGGAGATAAACAAACTGATGCACATATCTTTCATAAAAATATTGATGAATTGATTAGAGAGTTTTCAAAACATGCAGATTGCAATGGACAACCAATTGAAGGAATTTTAGATTTAGCTAATCTTAAAAAATAATGTAGACAATTTGCATCATGTATGAAATTGCAGATAAAAAACTTGGAGAATCCATTTGAACCTAGTGCAATAACTAGGCTTTGGAAAAGGATAGAGCAGAGTGAAGCATTGTGTGATTCAATATAAGAATATTTCAAACTTGCTGATTTATGTCAAACAATGATATTGGGGTCGGTGGAAGATGAAAGAGTTTTTAGTGCATTGGGGTTTTTAAAATCAAAGATTAGAAACAAACTAGACAAAAATTTGGAAACTTGCTTGAGGTTGTTTGTAACTCAGTACAATGTTAGAGACTTTCCTTATGATAGGGCATTGGCAATTTGGAATTCCATGCGTGAAAGACGAGGGCTTTTGAACACTTTAAAACCTAGTGGTACTGGTGTTACTTACTAGTTCTGAGACAAACAATAGATCTTGGTCCCAGACTCAGAATGAAGATGAAGAATTTTTTGATTTTGAATACCCAACTCAAAATGAAGAAGAAGCTCTTGCTACTAGTCAATTTCAGGAGCTAGATTCCATGTGGGATATAGAAGCTGCAGACTGCTCACTGAGTGAGTGAAGTGATTTACAATTAGCATTCAAATTTTGGTTAATAGGTATTTATACACTATATACTTAATACTTATTACCTTTTAGTTATTATTGTACTTGTTGGACTTGAATATTGACAATTTGACTCATATTACAAGTTGTCAAGTAATAAGTATTGTTCATGATTTTTGTAATTTGAATTTAGATTTTTGTAATTTGTATTTTGGTTTTTGTAATTTGTAATTTGAATTCATGATTTTTGTAATGTAGAATGTTCATGAAATTTTAAGTATATTCTATAATCATATAATTATTAATGTCCTTTTTCCTCATTGTAAAGTGTAAACGCCTTGGCCCTCAATGCATCATAGTCATGTAGCCATGTTAATATATTATTTCAAGAATCAAGAATCAAGATTCAAAACTTAAGCTAGCCTGGTTCTGAAGTTACGCAAACAGTTCATCTAACCCTATCTCAACTTCGCTACATGTAAATTAGAGGCCTTTGGAACCCTTCTGAAGTTACGGTGATGGTCTTCTTAATATCTCTGCTATCATATAACCTTGTGAAGTCTCGCACAAAGCCTTTAGTAACCTCTGAACTGTTTAATCTTGCAACTGATTAACCTTTCCCAAGTTACGCCAATCCGCCAAATGCTTCATCACAACTTCATAATCGCCAACACTAATGACCAAAAAAACCTCGCAAAGCTCTATAACCACTTGATCATTACTATCGTAGGTTCGGAACTATTCCTGACAAAGTGATGACAAATATTAATTTGACTGTTGACACATGTCACAGTCCATTCCTCGACACTTTCCATGTGGCATGCAACTTACTCTCACTTTTCAACACATTACAAAGTTACGCATGAAGTTAGTCAGGACTTCAGAACCCCTAACCATCATAAAAATTTAACCGTTTAGAAGTTACGAAATAACCAGGTGTAACTTCATAACCCATCACCATCATAAAAACTTAACCGTTGAGAAGCTACAAACTTATGAAATAGCCAAGTGTAACTTCGGAACTCCTAACCATCATAAAAACTTGACCGTTGAGAAGTTACGAAACAACCAAGCGCAACTTCGGAACCCATCACCATCATAAAAACTTAACTGTTGAGAAGTTACAAAATAGCCAGGCATTAATTTGGAACATTGTCGATGGTCAAAGCTTCCTACTTTCCTAGAAATTGTCAATTTATTATTTGTCATACTCATTAGTCATTCCTGAATCCTAATTTCCTAATACTAAGCATTTACTTAATTCCTTAATTCCTTGAAGCAAAAGCATTTACTTAATTTAATAATTCCTAATTTCCTAATTTCCTAAAAGCAAATATTAATATAATAATATGACATTATACATTATTACATTCAATTTTAAACAAATTGCAACTGCAATCTTGAGCTCTTTACAAAATATCCTTGTATTCACTTCCTTGAAATTTATACATCAATGATCAAGATTCAATGATCATAGTACCAGAGACTTCTATCAAAAAATTTCAAAATATCCTTGTATTAACTTCCTTGAAATTTATACATCAAATTTAATGATCAATGATCATAGTACCAGAGACTTCTATCACAAAATTACAAAATATCCTTGTATTAACTTCCTTGAAATTTATACATCAATGTCAATGATTAATGATCATACTACCAGAGACTTCTATCAGAAAATAAAAACTAACATTGGCAAACAAGTTTGGAAATAGTTATAAGAGTGACAATTGCCAGCCCGAATTCTTTAGAATCAGTCTTGGTTTTCACCAAAGGTGTATCCACAACAAGTGAACCACAAATATAAGATACCATGTTTGAATTAACTGACCTCCCTCTATTGGCTCTTCATCTAATACCAGAACTATCTCAACTAATTCCATCATCCATGTTAATTTGGCAAGGCTTGAATCTCTCCAATGTTTTCCCACACCACAATTTCCCCCTTTGATGGCCAAGTTATCACTCTAACTGTATCCAAGTCTTCAAAGAATCTGTTCCACTTGGCATCTATTATGGCTTGAGATTCAACAACAAACTTATTCATGTCAATCTCCTGCTTGTACAATTCATCCACAACTTCATAAAAATTTGAAATGTCAGCATCACCAACAAAATAAGAAGCCACCTTGCTAGCATCCAAAATTTGGTTGAAAGAATCAACACACTCCTGCCATTCCTTCAAGTGTCCCTCTGTGTCCACAATAACAGGGATATATCCTTCAGAATCTTCAGCAAAAACCTTTAGCTTTGCCTGAATGATTTGTAACTTTCCAATGAAAAATGCATACAAATCCTTTACTAATAACACCATTTCCTTAACATCAATTATTTTGTCAAGTAACTCCATTTTTTTCCCATTAGTAAAACTAACCTATCAAAGAATTGCAAGTATGGGCCCCAAGTATTAAATAATGGGGTTAGTACAAACAATGCATTAGAACATTGATATTCTATCCCTGCAAAGAAATGAAAGCACCATGAATGATTTGAGACTTCCCTTTTAAAATATTTACTCTGTTCAATAGCACCTTCATCAAAGTCTCATTTTCAACAATTCCAGTATCAGCGGGCTGATCAATGTCCATTATTATCTTTTCTATTGCAAGTTCTGGAGCTAAGCCCCCCTCATACTCAGTTTGGACCCTAGCATCACAGACCTCTATAAATGCCCTGGACTGATTTTTTAGACTATTTATTTCATCTTTTAGCTCCTTCATAGTCTTATCCAGGACAAAATTCTTCTTCAGTTCCTCTTCAAAAAATTTCCTAGTTGACACATAATCTACGAATGTCCTTGCTAGCCTATTATCTAAGTTCTTAACCACTGCCTTATTCATGGAGGATGCATGATGTAGGAGATTTTCTATCTCTAGTCATGTAGTGTCCTGCAACCTCCATATTAATTGGCTACCATGTGTTGTGTCTTGGATGTCAACCAATATGGGCTTATTAGATTCTGGGGCCACACACCATAATGCTAGTGTCTTACTATCCATATTGAATCTAGAACCCCTCTATAGTTTATCAGGGCCAAAAGCTTCATAAGCTACAACTTTATCTTGCCTCTTGATTTGATCAATTAAGAATGAGGACTCCAAGTCCCATCCCGGGATTAGCAACATGCCACTTCTCTTCATAATATCTCTTGCCTCTTCCACAGTTAGTGTTTCACTATTGGGATCATAGGCCTCTAATTTTTCATTCATTTCAACAGTCTTTTCTTGTAATTCCCCTGGTTTCAAAGACAATTTTAATTCATTCTGCTAAACTCTAAAGAGAAAAATTTTAAACTCATCATACTTGATGAATTCATCATCATCTATAAACTCTTTAGCTTGGATGACCCTGTCATCCAATCTAGCTGTAGCCAATTCTAACTCATCTAGGGCCTTTTCTCCCTCTTCAACATGTGATGTCAATTTGTTTTGTCTTAAGTCAGAAAAGTAATTGCAATTGCCTGGCAGGATTTGTAGTGCCTTTTGTGGTACATTCATCAACTTTTGTTTCTTTGATGGCCCTTGCTCAGATGTGGATGGCTCAGCTTGTTCTGTTTATACCATAAATACCACATCAAGTTTAACTTCCTCAGGGTTTATTCTGTCCTCCTCCTTCTCCTCAGGGATGTCTGGCAATTTAGACATAATATCTTCGTAATTTTCTATACACATGTCAATTTGATGTAGGGGCATCCAAGGTTAAGGTAGGGCATTCAGTGTCCTCAATGAAACTGCATGGAGAATTAGTATTTTGGCTGGTGTTACTTGGTTTCAGCCTTGACTAATGGTCTCGGTCATTGAAGGAAGCTCAGTCATTGAAGGAACTCATTAGTCTCTGGTGCTCGGTGACATTGTTACTTGATCATGCCTGCGGTGCTCGGTCAACACTAGTGCTTGATGATGCCTGGCTTGCTTAGTTAATTTACTGTCGCTCGATAGTTTGGGTTTACCAACTAGAGTTTTGTGTGATTTTTTGAGCCGACTTGATGCATTTATTGTTGGTAACTATTGTTATAGGCCAACATACTAAATTAAATGTTTGTATACATTTGTAAGCCGACTTGTATGGCATTTAATTATTTGTTTTGGGGAGTTAAGGGTTTCATCTTGCCGACTTATGGTTGATGATTAGTATTAAGGAGTGTTTTAGTAGTTGTTTAGGGGGATCATGATGGCACAAGTTAGCAGATTTGGATGTTAGATGCGAAGCTTGAGAGCTAAAGTTGGTGAAGTTTTGGAAAAGTTCTTGATGTTCTTGCATATCAGGTTGATATATGATAGTTGTTTGTGACAGAGCTAGGGGTTTGCATACTTGGGAACAAGGAGATTTCTTGAAGGCTTGCGAGCTCAAGTTTAGATCTGCCTTAGGGTTTCCATCAGCTTCTGATTGTCTTCAGAGTTGAACTAGTTGAGATTGTATTGGATCTTGTCAGATCTTGCAGAATTATTTTCTGATTTTAATTGGCCCTAACCCGAAAGGCCATACAACCAGGCATGTTAATGAAAATCAGTGTTAAACAATTATTTTGTGTTGCATTGTTGAGTAATCTGATGTGTAATTATGTTGGTTGCAAGGTTTGGACTATCCTTAATTGGATCCACCAGCCTTGACTACATCACAATTCTCGGCATGTATTTGAGATCAAGAAAGAAATCAGGGAAGGTAGGGTCTGCCTTTTTCAATTGTTCCTCTACCCTTACAATATTTTCCCATTTAAGGGTTCTCTCCTCATAGATATCTTCACTGATCACATTTCTAATAACATCCTCATCTTCCATAGGCTGATTTTGAGCCAAATTATGATTCCTCATTTCTCTCAATGCTCCTCTAATGAAGTCTTCAGGGTCATACATCCTTGCATTTGCAGAGGGAAATCTGAATTATCTCAAGAATTCATGGATTTGGTCCACAACATATTTACCTATAAAGAAATCCCTTATTTCAAACCTCCTTACCAGAAAGGTCCCCTTATGTCTTTTAGGGCCTAAGTGTTCTCTATCCATCATGATAAGCTGCCACATGAATTCTACTATTGCCAATCTTTTTGGGACATATTTTGGTAGTATGTGTGGAGGTTGAGGGCAAGCATACACTCTTATAACAGAAAATTTCTTAAAATAAAATATATCACCCCAATTGTGGTTAATTTCATTGTCAATTTTAAATGCTAGGGGTCTAAGCAATTTTCTAACTAGTAAAGGAAATCTATTCCTCACAATACCTAACATGTTCATTATTGGATCCACAAAATCACTATAAAAAGAAATGGAATTAGAGAAATGGTGACTTCTATCCCATAACCTGGTCCAGAGTTGAAGTGGAACAGTTCCTCCTGCATTCTCAGTCTCATTGATGATCTCTGGGTTAATGTAGCCAATATTGCAATGGAGGATCAAGTGCATCAACATGGAGTAGTGATTGAACTTAAAACTTTTTAAATCAATCTTTGTCATTATCAACTCAGTGTGCATTTCATTGATTATGTGCCCCACATAATCAAACTCCTTGTTGGTGTACAAGTCCTAAACATTTGTAGCCATGACATAAATGTCAGGAGTCATTGTCAAACCTCCATCTATTCCAATAACTTTGTGTAGACCATAGATGGTATTCTATAAATAGGGGGAAAAAAGCTCAATATCAAATGAATTTTCAACCTTCTTTGGCAACAACCCTGCCTCTTTATTTTTCCTAGGAATATGCTTCCTCATAACCCTTCTAGTGTAGTAACTTTTCTATCTATGAAACAAGGCCTCCTCTTCTGCTAGGTCAATATCCATGCTCATAGGTCCCTGAAGGTCGATATCTTGAATAAAAGTTGCCCTATCTAACATGTAGAGTATAGACTTGTCCTACCTATGGAAAGCTTGTGTCACTAGATTGTATGCTTCAATTAGCACTTTCATGAGGTCTACATCCAAAAATACCTCAAGTACTATCAAATTTCCCAAGTTCTTGTCCCATGGGTTTGAAATAGGAGGGCCTCTCAATCTATTATTATAGAAATACATGAAGAGCTCATACCCAGTTGTGTTTGGGCAAACAACATCCCTACAGAATGCATAAGGGTCCCTCCATTCATAAGCGTTATCTGATTGCAAATTTGAGGATCTAGGCAACAGTTTCATCCATTCTTCAGCGTATATGTTTCACCTCTTTGTTCTTGAAGGCAAACTCTTTCTCGGTACTACAACAACATCAAGAGATCCTTGTTATGCCATTCTTTATGTATACTAAACTCTAAGCAATAAGCTCCTTTTCTGCACTTAAAATTTTTGTTGGTGTAATTAAGTATTTACTAATTACACTTTACTTAAGTTTACTTAGGATAATGCATTTGCATATTAATTGTCTCTGAGACACCTAGGAGTTTGCATTTCTTTTTAGCACATGGTTAGGAGAATTTCCACTTTAGGTGTGATAGTTTTCATCACATACCTCTTTGTGTGTGAGATCCACCTTTAGTGCTCTTATCACATTATCATCCTCTCATTGTTGCACATGTTTCTCATACTTTCATGTACAATAGAGGATGATCCACCTTTGGTGGACATGTGATTCCACCATGTCTAGTTGATAGCTTATCATTTGCATATCTTCTAGTTATCATGCATTGCCTATATATTCAGGCACATCTACATTGTATACATCAATTATCTATTATCATTTGATCATTATTGAATTCTTCATTTGATCATATTGTCTTGTCTCTCTTGTTTGTTCTATCTCTTGAGCTTCTAGATCTTGGCATTACATTCATTGCCTTAGGAAAATTCTTACATGGTATTAGAGCCAAAGGAGTCTTCCTTGCATAGCCATTGGAGAGCCATTGATTACTTCAACTTTTGGAGGGTCACAAACCAAATCCAGGATCAGCATTTTATGGGAGCATTTTGAGCAAGATTGGACCTCACCATTGCATTCAGGTGGCTGTTTCCATAAATTTTGACTATAAATTTGCCTATCTTGGGCAAAAGTCAAATTTGAGGCAATTGTTTTTTGCAAATCGGACTTCTAAGGCCCGATCTGCAAATTGGGTAATATTTTTTTAATTTCTAGTTCATATCTATGCTTATTTTGTCAATTATTTCTCATATCTGTATTTATTTTCAGATCCAAATTTCTATTTTTGTAAATTTTTGGATCTGGATGTAATTTTTTTTTTTTCTATTTTCAGAAATATATTTTGTGGCAAACCTTTTGCCCTATTTGGCCCGTGTGTAACACAGAATACAGGTCAAGTCGAAACAATAGCAAGGCTTTGACAGAGCAAGAAATGACCTGACCTGATTCTAACCCAAGTCGTCCACCCGAGCCAGCCAACAATAAATTTGAGCAAAACTCAGCTCAAGTCACTGAGCCAAGCTCAGGTGACGAACTGAGCCCTAAGCCCGTGCAAGTGAGATCAGCTCACATAGTTCCTAATTTATTTCAAACTGGTGCGCTTGGGGTTATAAACCCTTAAGAGATAACAATCACAGCAAATGTGGGACTAAAAGTCCCACATCCGTCGGTTGCCCACCTCTAATAGCCAAGCGCCACCACACCGCCAGACACGTGGGCAAACATGACAACTGCGCAGGTGCCACCTCTGCGCCAGAGAAACATGGCAGAACACATCAGTCACTGCAAACTAATCCTAGCTTGCCACGTGCCACAACCAAAATTGGTATTTTTCAAAAAACAATTTGCTTTTTTCAGCATTTCCATTGTATTTAATTTGACGTCCATCCAGCCGTCAAAGTGGACATTTTTTGCATTGTTGTTACAGTCACCGAGATGTCAAAATTAGGACAGTATTTGCATCATCATTTAATAGAGTATAATTTGACGGGCATACGACCGTCAAATCTGGGCATTGTTAGATTGTCATGATGACCATTTGACCATCAAATTTAGGTCAATAAATGGATGATGTTAGCATATTTCAAAATTTTGTAGCCCTCACCATATGCAGTTTTCATTTGACAATCCAACTTTGGGAGGCCATAACTTGGTCATCCAAGCTCCAAATTGAGTACACTTTTTTTTTATTTTGGCTAAAATTTCCTGAATTTTTTAGTGGTGGTGTTCTTTTCTAGTTTTGAATCACTGATTTTGTAGAAATTGTAGTTTTTGGTGACTGTACCTGTTTGATCCTTGTTTTTACAACTTCAGAGGCTTCGTTCAGGCTCATATAGACACATTTTCAGGTGCAATTTTTTTTGAAAGTGCATGATTTTTGTCTACTTTCCAGATCTGGAATCAGTTTGGAGAAATTTGGAGTGGACATAGTACTTTTAGAATATAGTATATTTTGGCCTATTGTGGCACTTGTAATTGATTAGATCCTTGAGGGATCTTGTGTCTTATCTTCTTGAGTTTGCTATAGCTTCATATTTTCTATTATAATTTTAAAAATTAGAAATCCACTTTGATCAATTTTGACAAGTGGCAATTGTACACGCACTAGCTATAAAGTGCCAAAATCATCATTTTTTTTTTTAAATTTTTTTTTGGGGGGGGTTCTTTGATTGAGTGAATTGGGGGGTGTCTTGTGTGTTGGTGTATCTCTCTCTTGTGCTCTTTTTCATTTTGCATCATGGGTTCTATTGCAAAATTAACTCCAGATAACTGTGCTACATGGAAAGATAATGTATGGAGCAAGTTAATGGTTAAAGGTTTAAATCCTTATGTGGATGGTACAATTAAAAAACTCACTGATGATGATGTTGTTACAGTAGGTAATTGGTCATGCAAAATTTTTAAAGCTTTAGGAGTCTTGAGAGAGAATATTTCTGAAGCTGTCATGTATCACATCAAAACCATAAATGATGCTAAAGAAGCTTGGGATAAACTTGCAGATTTATTTGGTCAAGTGGATGAAGAAATGAGATTCAAAATTGAGACTAATCTCCTCAAATTAGAGCCCAGGAATTTTGACACAATCCAAGATTATCTCAACAAATTCAATGATTATAGAGCACAACTTGATGATTGTCATAATCACATGAAGGATGCGAAGTTAGTTAGTCACTTGTTGAAACATCTTCCTCCTGAATATGCAGCTTTTGTTTCAAGTTGTTAGAATAACTGACAAGGGGGGTGAATCAGTTTGATCAGTTATCCTACAGTCCCAAATCTCAAGATGTAACTTTAAAAACAATTTCAACAAATTCTACAGCTTGGTAACAAGAACTCTTAAATTGTCTGTGCCTTTACTGATTACCAATTAATTAACACACGGTAACTACCGATCAAATCAAATATGTCGTATGTAAAGTATGACAATAAAAAAATCATCACAGAAACACATAACATAATGATTTAACGTGGAAACCCTATTAAGGGAAAAACCACCTGGGACCGATAACCCAAAATAATTTTCACTCTTCTAAAGTGAGCTCGGTGAAGAGCCAGCCCTGTTAAAGGTTACAAACATGTTGTTAGGTGTGACCTTGTTAGAGGATTTAAGACTAACAGTTATCATTCAACCAGCATTCACTATGGGGTTGATAGGATAACAATGTACATTCATTGAATGACATGGGGCATAACATAAGACGGTTAAGTCCACTCAGTTAATAAATTTTTCTGTATCAATGGTTATACTAAAACAATAGTTGATCTTATTACAATAAAACTTATCTTACAGATGTTTAGATCTATTCTAAGCCCATACAAATTTGATGATCAATATATCAATTCACTTCCTTAACTTACTTTCAGTCAGTAATAGCTCTCTGATGCTCAGTACTATTCTGCAGTTCGGTTCTCCTTCAACTAGTCTGATCAGGCATGCATGAAACTATATTCACATGAAATATTTGTAGTCTTCTTTCTTCCAGCATGTTTCAATAAAGAAACTCCTATCTCTTATATAGACAGATAAACCATTTTCATATCAACCATCAAATTTTTCCGCTTAATCTCCTTCATAGATTTTGCCTCTTAAACCTTCCTCGACGGTTGTGTCAGTAACACATTTCAATTCCATCCTTTAGATCTTCTCTAAATTTTGTCAGTTGTTGATCTTATAACAAACTTTATCCTCAATTTTGAAATCATAACAATTTCCAGCTCATCAATTTCTGTCAGCTAAACTTAAGCATTTAATACTTTCATCCATAGTCGGTTAACAAAGAAATGCGTCGGCAAACACAAGCTCGGTTAATACTATCTCTTGGTATACATAACACTATCTCGGTGTATACTGAAGTGCTTCATTTACCGACCACATTGCCTTGTACATTTTGCTTCCTTCTCCATAATAGATTAATGCAACATAATCAAGTCAACAACATGAAGTCATAGACTCATCAATAAGTTACCCAAATTATTCCTTATCCTCATCTGTTATATCCATCTTCCTCTATGTAGATATCTTAGTTCTTCATCTTTTCTCTCCTCTTTACAGATGTTTAGATATTTGTAACTAACATGATAAGTACTGTCAAACTAGTTGACATCAATGACAACATAATGACTGATTTAATTATCTTACATATCATTTCAGTACTCGGTGATCTCTAATAACTAATCTTCAAGTCATTCAGGTATTCAATCAGTTTTAGTTCATCACAAGTTACAATACTCATAGGTTGACCGTGGGTAGTGCCTTCACTAAGCCTTCATTTGAGTCATTTTTAGAAATGTTGGTCTTAGAACAAGAAAAATTGATGAGTATGGGAATTCTCAAGTCTTCAAAGTCTAAGGCATTGGTGGCCAATAATGGGAATCAAAGGAATCAAGGTGGTAAAGGTTCCAACAAGAAGCAAAATCAGTGGAAGGCCAAATCACAATCAGACACTCAACAATCTTCCTCCTCACAACAAGGCAAGTCTCCTCCCAACAACAACAATACGGGGGACAATTCTAAGAAGGAGAAGAAAATTTGTGCATATTGCAAGAAGCCAAATCATGATGGGCATCAATGCCACAAGAAACAAATTGATGAGTTAGAAAACATAATCAGGAAGCATCATATTGATTTTCCAAGTTCCTACAAGGGAAAGGATTCATCACCTTCCACTTCAAAGGGTAAAGGGAAAGCATTAGTGGCAAGTAAAACTAATTTAGAGGAATGAATCTTTGATTCAAGTGACACACATCATATGGGTGCTACAAAGGAGCAATTTTCTTCCTTGAAGCCATCTATGGTACCTCACATCTATGTAGGAGATGATACTCAAGTGGAAGTTGAAGGAAAAGGGGAAGTTGAGATGGAAAATGAAGCTTTCAAAGATGTTCTCTATGTTCCAAACCTTAGCGCAAACCTCCTTTCAATTTACCAAATCACTCACTATGGAGGTAGAAAGAAAGTTGAGTTCCTACCTGATTTAGTTATAGTAGAAAATCTTAAAGATGATTCTATGGTGGCAATAGGAAAAGAAAATCATGACACAAGGCTTTACTCATTTTCTCATTTTATACCTAAGACTCCTTCTCACACCTTGTTGATGTTAGAGTAGTCTTATGTTAGCTAATAATTAAATCATTTAATTATTAGTTTATCATACTCTAGGCTTAAGTTTCACTTAGGCGCTTTATAATTCTTTAGGGTTTTACCCTTTAGGGTTTCATGTTTCCTTTTATAAGGATTCACTTCTTTCATTTCAATAAGGAGATTGTATTATTTTCATCATTGTTAATAGAAGATTATTTTCTTGCAACATGGTTTTGCAGTCTCTGGCCTATTGGCCGCCATAGCTTTCTGTCTTTTTGCTTCTTCTTTGTGACAGTCTTGCATGCAGGTGTTCTTGGGATGATTTGCGTTTGTCAAATCTAACATGGTATCAGAGCTCTCCTGTTGTTCGCTGTTCGAGTTTCGTTGAAGTGTGCCAGAAGCAAAAGGTTTTCAAGGGTTTCAGAAGTTTTTTTTGTGGATCTGGGGGGGAGCCGAAATTTGGCTCACCTTGGGCAAAAACGGACACCACCATTATGTCCGGAAGGCCCAAGAACCCCTAAATCCATATAAAACTTGTCCATTTTGGACACAGTGGCATCTGAGGCAAAAAAATTTTGCATCCCAGGGCCGTACAGCCCTGGCACGCACTCCGAGGTGGGTACACACGGCGATTTTAAAAAAAAAATAAAAAAAAATTTTTTTGGGGGCGCCGCCCAGCGGCCACCCCCGCGCCGCCCAGCAGCAACCGCATAGCAGCCACTGCCCGGGCGGCCACCGCGTTCAAGCGGGCCCCGGCCCCCGCTCCGCTGCATTCAGCGGCCCCCGCTCCGCCCGGCCCACCGCCGCTCCGCCGACTGCACAGCCGCTGCCTCCGCTCCGCGGCCCCAGCCGCCTCCCGGCCCCGCTCCGCGGCCCCAGCCGCCTCCCGGCCCCGCTCCGCTCTGCACAGCAGCTCCTCCGCGGCCCCAGCCGCCTCCCGGCCCCGCTCCGCTCCAGCGGCGCACTGCTCCGCCGGCCGCGCCGCCACCTGGGCCCCCGGCGGGTTTTTAAGCCCGCGGGCCCTAAAGGCGGTCATATGGATGACCGGGAGCTCCGGTTCCAGCCCCCTGCGCGCGCCATGCGCCCAGGGGCCCTTTTTTTTAGCCCCAGGGGCTTAAAACATGTCTTGGTGAGTTTTTTGGGGGTACTTGGGCCTTTTTCGCTCTACAGGGAGCATACGGGGGTCTTTTTCTGACTTCCATATATCGTCGGAAAGCTCTTTCCGAGAAATTTTCGATGGTGGAGGTTAGGGTTTTTGGTTCCACCGTTTCAACAGTGTTTTTTGCTATTGAAGTCTGATGTCTCTTTTTGCCTTCCGGGAGTCATATCTGGCTCATCCGGACTCCTTTTTTGGCAAACGAGATATCGTCGGAAAGATGATTCTGTGTACTATTCAGTGGCAGAGGTATTTCTTCCAGATTCTGCTCCAGGTTTTCACTCCTCCGAGTTATGCAGTTTATGCCCTCTGGTGGTGTGCTTGGTTCTACAGGTCCGGGGATCTCTTCTTCTGGTTTCTTAGTGCACTCTTCTTTCTGACTTCTGAGCTTGCATGCTCTTTTTGATGTATCTTTGTTCTGTAAACGCACTAAGATAAAGTGCCCTCTTCTGCATTTTTGGGATCTTTTTCACCTGGTTCAGTTTTAGTATTCGCACTCAGTTATAAAGTGTCATGGGGGGATTCTGATGCATTTGCCACTATAGGTGCATCCACTCTTGTCAAGTGAGCGTACCTTCCACGACATTAGCCCATGTAGACTGTGTCTATGACACCGCCCTTTATCCTGTGTGTGTGCTTCTGTTGCACTGTTGGTGTTCCTGGTTCTTCTTCTGCAGCTATTTTTGGCATCACATTTCAGTGTTCCTGTCACCTCTCCCAATTCAGCATTATGGGGGGGTTCACCTGTTGGTTCTATTGCTTCCTGGTTCGATTGATCAGCTCTTCAGACACTTGTCTTCTCTACCTGGTCATGCACTTCAGTGGGGGTTCCAGCAGTATCTTCTGACAGAGTTTTCAGACATGCTTCAGAGGAGTTTCTTGCTCTCTTCTTGTTCCTTTCTCTGGGACATCTTTTGCTTTATGTTTGGGTACCTGATCAGGCCTAGTTGCCGGGACCCATCTTTCCTGCTTTCTGCAGTAGTTTAGCTTTTTTTGCTTCTCCCTAAGTTACACTTAAGGGGGGGTGTTAGAGTAGTCTTATGTTAGCTAATAATTAAATCATTTAATTATTAGTTTATCATACTCTAGGCTTAAGTTTCACTTAGGCGCTTTATAATTCTTTAGGGTTTTAGCCTTTAGGGTTTCGTGTTTCCTTTTATAAGGATTCACTTCTTTCATTTCAATAAGGAGATTGTATTATTTTCATCATTGTTAATAGAAGATTATTTTCTTGCAACATGGTTTTGCAGTCTCTGGCCTATTGGCCGCCATAGCTTTCTGTCTTTTTGCTTCTTCTTTGTGACAGTCTTGCATGCAGGTGTTCTTGGGATGATTTGCGTTTGTCAAATCTAACAGTTGACGCACTCAAATTCACAAAGTAAACTTTGGCATGAAATATTTGGACATCTCAACTATCGATATCTTCAGCAGCTTAGCAGTAAGGATATGGTCAAAGGTCTACCTCAAGTCAAGTATTCAGAGGGTGTATGTTCAGTTTGTGAAATGGGAAAACATCCTGAAGAGAATTTTGATAAGGGGAAGTCTTGGAGAGCAACATTTTTTCTTGAGTTGGTTCATAGTGATGTAATGGGCCCATTTCTAGTGGCATCATTTGGCAAGGCTCGTTATGTACTCACTTTTATTAATGACTTTTCACGCTACACTTGGGTCTACTTACTTGGTCACAAGAGTGAAGTGTTTGATAAATTTTTTGCCTTCAAGGCTCATTTTGAGAGCCAATCAGGTAAAGCCATCAAGATTCTTAGAACAGACAATGGAATGGAATATGTGAACTCAAGGCTTATAGACTTTTGCACACTTGAGGGTATTGATATTCAGCATTCAGTTGCCTACACTCCACAACAGAATGGTATTGTAGAAAGGAAGAATAAGACCCTTAAGGAGATGGCCACTTGTATGATTCATTGTAAGTCTCTTGATCAAGCTTTTTGGGTTGAAGCTATATGTTGTACCACTCACATCCAAAATAGAACTCCTCATAAAGCCTTGGATGGAGTTACTCCTTTTGAGGCTTGGTGTGGAAGAAAACTAGTTGTGAAACACTTTAGAGTCTTTGGTTGTCCAGCTTGGGCACGCATACCTCCACAAAAATGCAGGGCATTGTAACCAAAAAGTAAGCCTTGCATATTTGTCAGTTATCCTGAGACTCTTAAGGAATACAAGCTTATGGATCTTGAGACACATGAGATCTTCTTTGAGAGGAGTGTTCACTTTGAAGATAATTGTCCTAGTTTGGATCCTTCAACTCCTCCTTCTTCCTCCATTTTGGATAATGATAGTGATGACAGTGACTTGGAAGATAAAACTCCTTCAAACCTGACTCATAGGCTTCCACCTTCATAGGGTCAAGAAAAAGTTGAGGACATTCCTTCTTCATCTTCTTCTTCCACTAGACCTTGTTGGGCACAACAACCACTTGATTCAACAGGTTCACTTGTGGGGAATCCTTTAGACACTAGGAGAACAAGGTCACAACACAATTCATTTCCACATGCTTATATTGTAATTGCTTCTGATCCACAATCATTTAAGGAAGCTTTAGGGGTTCCTGAGTGGGACAAAGCTATGGATGATGAGTATAACTCTTTGATGAGGAATAACACTTGGGACTTAGTTCCTCTTCCTAAGGGAAGAAAGTTGGTTTGATGTAAGTGGATCTATCAGACCAAGTTTACAGCAGATGGAAGTGTGGATAAGTATAAGGTAGACTTGTTGCAAAAGGTTTTTCTCAGGTTCTTGGTATTGACTACACCGAGACCTTTTCACCTATAGCCAAGATGAACTCCATTCATTTGAAACTTGCTATTGTTGCAACTCATGGTTGGGCTATACATCAGATGGATGTCAAGAGTGCATTTCTACATGGGGATCTTCATGAGGAGATTTATATGGAGCAACCATAGGGATTCATCTAGGATACTTCTATGGTTTGCAAGTTAAGGAAGTCTATCTATGGTCTCAAACAGGCTCCTAGGGCTTGGTATGCCAAGATGGATTTGTTCCTTCTCTCAGCAGGGTTCACCAGGTGTCATTCAGATTCAAATGTCTACATTTTTCATCAAGATGACTCACACTTGATACTTGTGCTTTATGTTGATGACTTGATCATTATAGGGAGTACTTCATCCATCATTGCCAGTGTCAAGTATTCTTTTCATGAAAAATTTTCTATGACAGACTTGGGTTTACTTCATTATTTTCTTGGTATTGAGATCACATAGTCCTCAACAGGGATCACACTTTCTCATCCCAAGTATGCTCTTGATTTACTTGCTTGATTTCACATGATTGATTGCAAGGTTGCACCCACTCCATCTCTATTAGGTGTTAAGTTAGAGGCTAAGTGTTCCATACCACTTGTTGATGGCAATTTGTATAGACAACTTGTTGGAAGTCTCATCTACTTAACACATACACACCTTGACATATACTTTGCAGTCAGCATGGTTTCTCGCTTCATGCAAGAGCCACATGAGCTTCATTGGAAGGAAGCCAAGCACATATTATACTACATACATGGTACACATACACATGGGATTCACTATGCAGTAGGTACAAGACTTTAGTTGGTTGGATATACAGGCTCAAATTGGGTAGGTGATCTTAATGGTCGCAAGTCTACTTTAGGTTACATGTTTCATCTTGGTCCACACCCCATTTGTTGGCAGAGTAAGAAGCAACATGCTACTACTCTTTCTTTGACTAAGGCTAAGTATCGAGGGGTTGTCACTGCATCTACAGAGGCTATTTAGCTTCATCATATCCTGAAGGAGTTTGGTTTCAGTATTCCACAAGCTACAGTCATTCATTGTGATAATCAAGGTGCTATAGTGATCTCTAGACATCCAGTCCAACATCAGCGAACCAAACACATTGAGGTTCATATGCACTTCATCAGAGAAATGATACAGGACCAGGTCATTGAGATGCAGTATTTTCCTACAATAGAGCAGGTTGTAGACATCTTCACCAAACCCTTCACTAAGAGCAAGTTTCTTCAGTTGTGAGCTCTCTTGGGGGTGCAGGATATTCCTTCAGGGGGGGTCATGTGACTTCTCTATTCTCTCTTATGGGGGGGGGGGGATATTTTCCTCACATGAGGTCTTCTCTCTCATTCTCTCTTATTGTACTTATCTATCTTTTTGGGGGAGGCTTTTTCCCATGAGGTTTTCCCTCTTTCTCCACTTTATGAGAGATTGCATTGCATATCTTTTGCACTTGCAGTTTGTACATGGATACCTAACATGACCTAGTAGCTGGGACCCATCATGCATTTTCATACATCATTGTGATCTTAAGTGCATTCCCCTAAGTTTCACTTAAGGGGGTGTTGGTCTAATTAAATATTTACTAATTACACTTTACTTAAGTTTACTTAGGATAATGCATTTTCATATTAGTTGTCTTTGAGACACCTAGGAGTTTGCATTTCTTTTTAGCACATGGTTAGGAGAATTTCCATTTTAGGTGTGATAGTTGTCATCACATACCTCTTTGTGTGTGAGATCCACCTTTAGTGCTCTTATCACATTATCATCCTCTCATTGTTGCACATGTTTCTCATACTTTTATGTACAATAGAGGATGATCCACCATTGGTGGACATGTGATTCCACCATGTCTAGTTGATAGCTTATCATTTGCATATCTTCTAGTTATCATGCATTGCCTATATATTCAGGCACATCTACATTGTATACATCAATTATCCATTATCATTTGATCATATTGTCTTGTCTCTCTTGTTTGTTCTATCTCTTGAGCTTCTAGATCTTGGCATTAAATTCATTGCCTTAGGAAAATTCTTATAGGTTTCAAATCTTTGTTGCTCTTCGACTCTAAAAATTATGGATTCTCTGTGAAGTGTGAACTGTCTTTAATAACTAATAATAAACTCACAACTAGCCACCAGGCCACCTACTCTATTACAAATTAAAATCTCATCAAGTGCACATGCATGAAATTAGTAATTACCTTTTTCAAAAAAGTTTCACTGTCAATTGTCACTTCCAACATAGATTTGGTGGTGATCTGGGAGCAAATAATTGGTGTGTTGCTGAAGTTACGCTAACGGTACATCTAACCCTAGGTCCCTATGTCAACTTTGCCAAATTCTTACCTACATATTAGGGGCCTTGGCCCTTGGCCCTTTGAATTTGAAATCCTAAAACTTTGAGACTTGCGAAGGCACGCAACACCTTTTTGAAACTTTAGAACTATTAAATTGACCAGGGAAATGAAACCTTGAGATGTTACGACATAGCCTGGCATGACACTTGTACTTCGTAAGTTGTAACCACCTTCACAAATGACCAAGAAACCCTACCGAAGCTCTGCAAACATTCCATTCTTCGGCACTTTCCATATGGCATGCAACTTGCTCTCACTTTTAAACACCTTACGAAGTTAGTTGGGACTTTGGAACCCCTAACCATCATAAAAATTTAATCGTTTAGAAGTTACGAAATAGCTAGGCGTAACTTCAGAACCCATCACCATCATAAAAACTTAACCGTTGAGAAGTTACGAACTTATGAAATAGCCAGGCGTAATTTCAGAACTCCTAACCATCATAAAAACTTGACCATTGAGAAGTTACAAAACAGCCAGGCATAACTTCAGAACCCATCACCATCATAAAAACTTAACCATTGAGAAGTTATGAACTTACGAAACAGCTAGGCGTAACTTCGGAACTCCTAACCATCATAAAAACTTGACCGTTGAGAAGTTACAAAATAGCCAAGTGTAACTTCAAAGCTTGGAGTGGGTTCCAAATTTCCATGTGACATGTGGGATTTTGTTAGAATTAGTAATCTTTCCTTGGTTGTTTTATTTAATTTGAGGATAAACCAAGGTATCCTCCTTTATTTATTTTAGGAAATTCCTAAAGGAATCTCTACATGTATTTTTGTCCTCTAGTCCAAGTGGGAGGACAACTCATATTTTGTAATTCCTTTAATAAGGAAAATAGGTTATTCCTCCTTATGAGGATGCTCACACTTGGCACACACTTGTATGAATGTGGCACTCATTCACATAGGGAGTTACATGCAAACTCCTTCACTCATCTCTACTTAAAGAGATATTTCTCTAAACACTCGACACATTCCTCACAATTCTTTCACACAATTTCTCTCATCTTAGTAGTTCTATCATATTGTATTGAGCTTCTTGCTCATATTCTCTCTCTCTCTCTCTTTAGGTTTTTCATGCTTCATTCATAATACACAAAGGGGTTTTTCTTTGCTTTTCCCCTTACAAAATTTTTTTGGCTCTTTGTTGGGATTCTTGGAAGTACTCTCATATTTTGGTGATTGATCTTGCAACTCTATCTCTATTTTGGTTTATGGTAAGCACTTTCTTACACTTCACTTTCTTGGATTATTTTCATGAACTTGTTTTTATTTTTTAATACTTCTAACAGATTTAGATTTCAGAAGTGTTAGACTTCTCATTCAGTCAGTGAAGTGAATCATGATTTAGCATTTTGAATCAGTTAATAGGTATTTATAATTTTATACAGAATCACAGTTCACACTCACATATACTTCAAAGTTCAAGTTAATTAATAATTACAATTTACATATTTTTCAATTTATAAAACTATTCTTCAATTTCATGATTCACGTAACATGTTACTGTATTGACTATTTAGTATTAAAATTTGAAGTATTAGCAAATAACACGTAAAACTAAAAATAGTAACACTATTTGAAAAAGAGTCTTCTTGTTCTCCTATGTATACAATATTACTATTAAATTCAAAAACTGGTATTAGGTATACATACTACCGGTAATTGAATCATTGATTGAGATTCACTGAGTGATTGAAGTTCTGAATGGTTATGGTTTCCCCAGAAGGAGAAGTGACAAGCTTCCAACTGTTTCCAAAACCAAAATGAAAAGTACATTCAAATTTCTTATTTACAAATTACAAGTAACAAAATTTTTCCTAAGATCCATTGAACTTTCAGAGGAAATTACAAAAGCCTAGTCCAATAGTCCGATAGTCGACTCCTACATATCCTAATACTAATAGACTAATAGTAATTTGTTAATATGTTATAGTATAAACTATGATATAATAATACTATCCACAAAGAAAAAAGATCAGTCGGTGCACAGACAAGCAAATAACTGAATCATCTCCTCCTAGAGCCCCTCCTAGTTGAAGCCATGATCATAAAAAATGGCGCGCATCTCCGCCTTGTCATGTTCTACTTCGAGTTTGAACATGTCGCTTTGGTATACGGCTTAACTAGTAGCATGATCCCATGCTGCAGACATAAGATGACTGAGGACATCCTGTTGAATCTCCTCCTCCATATCCAAATTTGGTTGGATAACAGGTTCTGAGTTCTCATTTGATGATCCCTTAGCCACTGGAAGACCCATTCTATCATCCAAGATTCCAAATTTAGAAATTTAGAAAGCGCTCTATGTTATGCAATTTCACTACTGAGGAGTATATAAAGAAAATAATGACCAACTTGCCAGCCGCAATAAATTTTGAAGGAATGTTTCACATAAGGTGGCTTGCCTCAAAAAAGGAAATTAATGAATATCGATAAACAAAAATTACAGACATTTGTATCCTGCATAATCTGGCTCCGAAGTCGAAAAGAAAAATAATAAATGTGGATGAATCATAACTCATATCTCGTAAAATTATCCTTTTTAATGTCTAATCAAAATCTTGGCCTGGATTATGTACTACTCAAGTTATGCAAATTGCCAGCGTATCTTCAGAACCACCATATCCTAGCTACGATTTTAAATTTTGAACTAACAACTTAGCATCCGCATTAAATTTTGAAGGAATGTTTCACGTAAGGTGACTTGACTTTGAAAATAAAAATAATGAATGTTTACAAATCATAGCTCATATCTCATACAAATTATCCTTTTTAATGTCTAATCAAAATCTTGGCATTGATAAGTCTCATTAATTGCACTTCAGTGTTCAATGTCACTGTAACTTCATGGCAAAGTTACGCAGATTGCCAGCGTGGCCTTGGAACCCCCATATCCTACCTGCGATCATAACTTCTGAAGTCACGCACACTGTTAACCTGTCCTTCTCATATCTTCGTGGCCTTTAACTCCAAACTTCCCACATAACCATTGAAGTCACGCACATCGTCAACCTGACCATTACGTATCTTCGTAACTGTCAGCATCGACCCTCCTTTTAGCCTGCTGAAGCTATGCATGTTTTGAATATTCGCCATATATATTTTATATACTATAAATACTATTTTTTATTCACCAATATATATTTTTTATACTATAAATACTATTTTTTATTCACCAATATTTTTTTTTTATATTATTAATACTATTTTTTATTCACCAATATATATTTTTTGTACTATAAATACTATTTTTTATTTGCCAATATATATTTTTTATACTATAAATACTATTTTTTATTCACCAATATATTTTTTGGTACTTTTGAAACAAAAACACAATTCACCAAATGAGATTATTTTTTTTCTTTGAAAAGAAAAAAATTTCACCAAAAAAATTAATAATTTCCTCTGTAGTTTTCTAAATTTTGCCAAATTTTTACACCTTTTTTGAAGGGGGGGTTTCTTAAAGATTACCTTGAACTAGGGAAACAAACATATACATTTCGTTTAAGACAACAAAAATGAAATTTATTTCTGATTTGAAAGGATTATAATTCTAACTATAATTATAAATTATTTGAGTATAGAAGAGGACAACTGCATGTATAAAACAAATTGAGAAAATAATAAGACATTTATAGTTGTAGACAACAACAATACAATTTATATCTAAATTTCAATATTCAGATTTGTAAACATAAGTATATATGATTTGAACATACAAAAGGAGAACTATTACAATTCATACTAAACTTGAAGTAACCCCATAAATACAGATCCAACCAATAGAGGCAAGCACTAAATAGTAAATATCAAATGTTTGAAAAAATTGGAATATAGTATTGAATAGGTGAAAAATGGAAGCTATCAACAATGCATCTAACATTCCTCACTATTCATTTGTAATGTTTTGAATTGGAATCGGATAAGTAAAGTAAATCTAGAAATGCTTGAAAATCAATCAAGATAAAGTACATACCTCATAATGGAACAAATATGGAAATACCTATTTTCTGATGCCTGTGTGTTGTTTCTGGAAACTTTGCAACCAAATCCGGAACCAGAAAACTATAACAGAGAAAACCCAAAAAACTTTTGTCTTTTTGGAAGCAGGTATCTTTGACCCAAATAGCGGGGCAAGGTCTTACCCCGGGGTAGGATCCTACCCCCCACTGCAGGTCATCCTTGACCCAAAATAGCTCTGATGAAAAATTTGTTCGCGAATCTCAAAAGTTCATCGAAAAGGGTACTCAGATCTGCACTTCAATTCTCGAAACAATGACTGTAGATATCTGAAAATGGTGTTTTGGGGTGGCTATATAGGGTTTTGCCTTAGTCAAACCCCCCTTTTGGTGATCTCCACCTCCATGAATAGCTGATGTAATAGAATGTGTGTGTTTGTGTATTGAAAGTGTAATGCCAAGATCTAATCCTCTAGATTGAAACCCTAGCATGAATATGTATGACAAAGCAATACATAGATTTGAATAAGATAAGAAAGCATACCAAGCCCCCAAGGCTAAAGTACTCCTACCAAACTCATAATCCGTAATTGCTACCCCATGATTGTAACTTTGAATGCTTGAATGTTAATAATGGTGGATGAAGGAAGAAATTATCTCTCTTGCTCCAAATAGATGTTCACAATGGTGTGTTCCTAAAGATGCTTGATATCAACAATGGCTTGATCTTCTATATCATCCTCTTGCAATCTTACATCTTCACTTCACCATCACTTGCTTTCTTGAATCAATTATGTCTCTACTTGATGTCTTGATCATGAAATTGCTTGATGTCCTTGTGATGTGATTGCATTGTGTGAAAATGAAGGCAAATGAGAGTCTTTATATAGAGGTTTCAAGGTGAGGCTCCTAGAGTAATGTGAGGACCCATAATTCAAATTTCACCTCGAATTATGGTCCAATCACAATAACCAACTAAGGAGGGAAAAGAATTAAATTAATCTCAAATTAAAACCCTTTTGCATCAAAATCCAAAGGCCCGACATTGATTTCGGTGCCCTCTGGGACCAAATTTTGAAAATGGGAATCAAATCCTGAAGGAGGTCAAATAAGACCTCATCTCTGACCTAGGTTACAGATGACCTAGATCCCAACCTAGGTCAGGGATGACCTCGTCCTTGACCCAGGGGTCCAGATCCTGCCAGAATCAGAAACAGGAGGTCTCGGGGATGCTCGGAGACTTAGAAATGATGTCAGAATAGGGAAGAGTGCTAGGGAGAGGCACAAAATCCTATGATGATTATGATGAAGGCTGGGAGGACCTATTTCTAAGTCCTACCTAGAAAATAGAGACATGGAAGAGGAAAATTAAGGATAATCCTCAGGATCCTAACCCTAATTTCACCTAGAATGAAGGAATCAAGTGCAGAATGCATCCTAAATGCAAGTCTATTATGATAAATGTACTAAAAAAGGGTGCTAAACCTATCAAGATGGAAGTGCTTCCATTTTAAGATGCTACAAGTATAATATATCTAAAATTTATTTCTAATTTGAAACATGATTTAAATTCCAACCATAATTATTGTATCATCTTAAAATGGAAGCACTTCCATGTTAAGAGCATTTATCCCTTCAAGTAAGTGGTTTGGGGTCATATCAGACACCTTGAATTGATCTTTTCTTTGATCTGGCTTTCTCCCCCCTTTCCACTTTTTTTTTGCTTCATTCTAGGTGAAATTAGGGGTAGGATCCCAAGGATTCTCCTTAATTTCCCTCTTCCATGTCTCTATTTTCTAGATAGGACTTATAAATAGGTCCTCCTAGCCTTCATCACAGTCATTATAGGATTTTATTCCTATCCCTAGCATTTTGTCCCTTTCTGGTATCATTTCTAGGTCTTCGAGCATCCCCGAGACCTCCTGTCCTGATTCTAGCTGGATCTGGGCCCATAGGGTCAGAATCGAGGTTGATCCTAACTAGGTTAGAATTGAGCTTGATCATGACTAGGTCAGTTCCAAGCTCAATTTTTCCCCCCTCTTTCAAATTTCCAAATTCCTTGATTTTTGGGTATCGGGTTTCAGGGATGTTTATTTTCCCACCTCTAGGTTGGCCATTTTAGGTTTCAGAATGGTAAATCCTTAAATTGCATTTAATCTAGGTATATTTTTTAAAGGTTAGGACCTAATTGAGATTTAATTCTCCAAGGCGGCCCCTCTAGAGGATTGTGCCCTAGTTCATTATAAAAGGAGGCCTTCCTCTCTCATTTTCACATCTCATAATCAAGTTTTGTGAGAACATCTCTCAAGCTCTCAAGGTGATCAAGCAAGCATTCAAGTCTTCTTCTCCATCTAAGTTCTCCATTGAAGATCAAGGATTCAAGAATTCAAGCCATTGAAGGGATTTGGTTCAAGCATTCAAGATTCATCATTCAAAACCCTAAATCTAGCCATCATGATGGTGTGATCTTCCTTCAAGATCCTTTTGTTCATCTTCAAGATCTATTCATTCTTCCCTCAAGGTGGATTCCAAGCATACAAGCATGAAGGTTTTGTATTTAATTTCATGGTTTTGATTTACATATGTCATTGTTGTGTTCAAGTTTTCATAGCAATAGACTTGTTTACATTCAAAATACAATTACATATCTATCGAATTGCATAGCTTCATTGTTAGATCCATTTCTACTGCTTACTAGCATTCTCATTTCAATTTCAATATTAAGGTTGATTCCAAACTAGGGTTTGACCAAGGTAAACCCCTCAAACAAACAACAAAAATCCTCTTTTTCTTGGAGGTACAGGTGCAAAATTTCAGATCTGAGAGTAGATTTGGATACCCTTTTCGGTGAACTTCCGGGATCTATGAACAAAGTCAGAATCGACCTTCAAATAAAGAATCTAGCCTTTGACCTTTTATGAGGGTCAAAGTCGACCTGATCTCATCTTGAAAAAAGGTTTCTAGGTTTTTTTTGTCTCGACATTTCCAGTCCGAAACAATGGGTTGCAGAATTGCCTGAAAGTACATAGACATCAAAAATTGGCATTTTCAAGATTTGCCCTAATTTGAGGTTGGTATTTGTATTTCAAATTATAAACACTTCAATTCTACCATAGGGAAATATAAGGTTTCTCTCTCTCTTTCATATTCTCCATAGATTGATTCGATTGTGCATTAACCTTTTGGTTGATCAAATTGGATCTCTCCTTTGGGAATTTGGATTTAGGAGTGAATCTCATATTTCCCCCATACACATTACACACTCATACACATTTGAATAGGTGTGAATCCATTTTACCCCTATTCATTTTGGTGAACCCGACGTGAAATTAGGGCAAATATAGAAAATGCCAATTTCTGATGTCTGTGTGTAGTTTTGGGCAATTCTACAACCTATTTCGGACTGGAAATGTTGAGACAAAGAAAACCCAGAAACCTTTTTTCAAGATGAGATCAGGTCAACTTTGACCCTCATAAAAGGTCAAAGGCTAGATTCTTTATTTGAAGGTCGATTCTGACTTTGTTCGCAAATCCTAGAAGTTTTCCAAAAAGGGTATCCAAATCTACTCTCAGATCTAAAATTCTGCACCTGTACCTGCAAGAAAAAGAGGATTTTTATTGTTTGTTTGAGGGGTTTGCCTTGGTCAAACCCCAGTTTGGAATCAACCTTAATATTGAAATTTAAATGAGAATGCTAGCAAGTACTAGAAATGGATCTAACAATGAAGCTATGCAATTCGATAGATATGTAATTATATTTTGAATGTAAACAAGTATATTGATATGAAAGCTTGATCACAACAATGGCATATGTAAATCAAAACCATGAAAGTAAATACAAAACCTTCATGCTTGTATGCTTGGAATCCACCTTGAGGGAAGAATGAATAGATCTTGAAGATGAACAAAAGGATCTTGAAGGAAGATCACACCATCATGATGGCTAGATCTAGGGTTTTGAATGATGAATCTTGAATTCTTGAACCAAATCCCTTCAATGGCTTCAATGCTTGAATCCTTGATCTTCAATGGAGAACTTAGATGGAGAAGAAGACTTGAATGCTTTCTTGATCACCTTGAGAGCTTGAGAGATGTTCTCACAAAACTTGATTATGAGATATGAAAATTGGTTGATCATGAGATGTTCCAGATTTGCCCTAATTTTGGTTGATCAAATTGGATCTCTCCTTTGGGAATTTGGATTTAGGAGTGAATCTCATATTTCCCCCATACAAATTACACACTCATACACATTTGAATAGGTGTGGAGTCATTTTACCCCTATTCATTTTACAAATATTGGTCTTGGGGTGTAAATGTAAAGGATAAAAATGTGGATGGGGTCCTAGAACAATGGTTTGCACATAAAAGAGACCCCAAGACCAATATTTTACACTTACATGAAATCGTATTGATATAAAAAGTAAATATAGATGATTAATATTGAAATGAAGAGATAAAGGTACTTACCACCAAAAAAGAATTGGCTGAAAACCCTGTCAAATAATCTCAAAAACTATTGATTTTTGCAAGCTTGAACTGAAACTGCGAGATCTAGAAAACCCAGAAATCTTTTTCTAAGATTAGATCAGGTCTACTTTGACCCTCATAAAAGGTCAAAGGCTACATTTTTATTCTGAAAGTCAATTTTGACTTTGTTCGTAGATCTCGAAAGTTTGCCCAAAAGGGTATCCAAATCTGATCTCAGATCCAAAATTTTGCACCTATACCTGCAAGAAAAATAGTTTTGTTTGTTGGGGGTAGGGGTTTGCCTTAGTCAAACCCCAATTTAGGAATTAACCTTGAAATTGAATTGAAATTGCTGGAATAAACAAAGTAAATGGAACAATTCACCTTTCTTGAGTTGAAACCCTTGTGGAGGATTCGAATCCTTGAATCCACAAGAATGGATGAATGTGGAATCAAATGTAGGATGTCTCCAATCAATTGTCTTTAGATCTTCAACACCAATCTTGAATGGATCTTGAATTTGGAAGAGGTTTGAATGGAAATGGAGGAATCTTCAACAAGAGAGCTCCATAGAGCTTGAATCCTTCAATGGCTTCTAATGGATCTCCTTGATGAATTGAATGCTTGAATGCTTGAATGCTTATTGCTTGCTTGCACTTGAGAGCTTGAGAGATTGTGAGATGAGATATGAGATGGAGAAAATGAGAGAGGAAGGCTCCCTTTTATAGTGATCTAGGGCACAAGAGGGGCCTCGTAGAAAATAATAATTAAGGGCCCATGGCACAAAACTCTAGAGAGGTGCACATGGAGAGGAAATTAAATTAAAGTCTTGACACAAAACTCTAGGAGGGGACCACCCTTAATATAGAAATAAAATAATTATTTAAGAGCCTTGTCACAAAATTCAAGGTAAGGCCAACCCTAAAGTTAATTTGAGCATTAGGCACAAAACTCGAGAAAGGCTAATCTCCAATAATAAATTAGGAATCTTATACAAATATCGAGAAAGGTCCACCTCAAATATTAATTTGAGAATTCAACACTTAACCTGAGAAATAATGGCCCCAAAGAGGGAAAAGACAAGATTTTGATGAAACCCCAAAACCGGAAGCTAACCCTAAGGATCCCGGACCCTAGGGTCAAGGACGAGGTTGATCTTGACCAGGTCAGGGTCGAGGTTGATCCTGACCAGGTTAGGATTGAGGTTGATCCTGACCAGGTTAGGGTCAAGGTCAACTTTGACCTAAAAGGTCGACCTTGACCCTGAGGTCAAGAATCTCAGGTTCATAGTCCAAGATGTCAGGAAAATGCCAGGAAGAAGTGGAAAATGGGGTAGAATAGGGGAAAAAGCCAGATCCAAGTCAAGTATCCATTCAAGGTGTTCGACATGACCCCAAACCACTTACTCAGAGGGCTAAACGCTCTTACCATGGAAGTGCTTCCATTTTAAGACGATACATTAAGTCCCCACTTTAGCAAGAGTATGGACTCGATGCAAACTCTTGGTAAAGGAGATCACAAAGAAAAAGATAATCTTATTGAAATCAAAGGGACAAAGGAATCCTCAAGTCCCCAGGGACTCGAGTCTTCATCAACTCCAAGATTGCAATAAGAGAGACATCACTAGAAAAAGACAACAAAAGGGAAGAGATAAGTGGTTAGCTCATCCAATAAGATGTGTATATCTCACTGTGAACCACAAAAGGATAGGATGGCCCACCAAGAAAATACTTGATAGTCACCCCATAATGTTGTGTGCCTTCTAGCATCTTTGTGCATGTATGTAGTGCATCTTCTGATGGCTTTTATAAAGTACCCATGGATCCACCTTCTTGTATCACCATGAATATGAAATACGTGTCTCCTCAGGATTTAGAAACTTATGTGCGTTACCTTCGGAAGATTTAGCATATTGAAAATGTGTGTCTTTTCAAGATTTAACAACTTATGTGCGTTACCTTCCAAGATTTAGCATATTTGAAACTAGAAATGTGTGTCCTTTCAAAATTTAGCAACTTATGTGCATTACCTTCAGAGGATTTAGCATATTGAAAATTAAAAATGCGTGTCCCTTCAGGATTTAGCAACTTATGTGCGTTACCTTCCGAGATTTAGCATGCTGCAAAACAAAAGGTTAGAACAAAAATACATAATATAGAATGAGGGAGGCTGTATATATGCCCCCCTCCTTAAGATGGAAAAAACATACTATTTTGACATGTTAAGAAAAGAAAAGAACAAGGATAAAGCCTTCTTCAACATCAAGACAATATCCATAGACAACACCTAGTCCAAGCCAAGAAGGTCATAGCTCCTATGAGGCCATGGAAGGGATGAATGCAAAGATATCATGCAAGAAGTGAAAAAGTAACCCTTGTGAGGGATAGCACACTGTTTAGCTTCCAAGGTGAGATATTTATCCACCATGGAAACCCAATGTCAAACAATGAAAGAGGTTGCGATCAAGGACATGGATCCTCAATGCAAACCAAAATTTTCATGTATGATTGGATATCACATAATAGATAAATATTGCTTAACCAAGGAAAGAGGTGAATCCTGAAAAGATAGAAAAGAAGGGGATGGCATCCTTTCCCCCCAAGTGTAGGAACAAAGATGGAAGGAGACCTATTATATCTCTCACAACACTATGCAAGACAACGAGACCCCAAGAATTAGGCTAACATTGTTTAGATTTCCTTAAGGTCGGAGGTGTCCTTAAGACTGGATCTCTTTATTGTTTTTTTTTGGTTTTATTCTTATGGAATAGAATATTCCTAAGGATGAATCCTTTATGGGTTGACTAGTGAGTAGCCACATTCACTAGGCAGTTCAATTCCATCTTTCCAGTTGCACCATTCTCTTGTGTGGTTCACAATTAGACATAAGTTCTCATTGGGCAAGGTAATCACACCTTCTTTCTCTCTCTAGAGATGTCTCTCTTATTGTGATCTAGGAGTCGACAAAGACTTGAGTCCCTAGGGGCTTAAGGTTTTCCTTTGTCCCTTGGATTACGATAAGATTATCTTTTCATTCGGATCTCCTTTACCAAGAGTTTTCATCGAGTCCATACTCTTGCTAAAGTGGGGGCTTAATGTATCATCTTAAAATGGAAGCACTTCCATGATAAGAGCATTTAGCCCTCTGATTAAGTGGTCTGGGGTCATGTTAAGTGCCTTGATCAGGTCTTTGCATGTATTTGGCTTTCTCCCCACTGTCCACTTCTTTTCTACTTTGTTATAGGTGAAATTAGGGTTACGATCTCGAGGATTCTCCTTAATTTCCCTCTTCCATGGCTCAATTTTCTAGGTAGGACTTAGAAATAGGTCCTCCTAGTCTTCATCATAGTCATCATAGGATTTTATGCCTATCCATGGCATTCTGTCCCATTCTGGTATCATTTCTAGGTCTCTAGGCATCCCCGGGACCTCCTGTCCTGATTCTAGCTGGATCTGGGCCCATAGGGTCAGAATAGACATTGATCCTGACTAATTCAAAATCAAGCTCGATCTTGACTAGGTCAAAATCAAACTCGATCTTGACTAGGTCAATTCCAAGCTTGATTTTGCCACCCTCTTTCAAATTTCCAAATTCCTTGATTTCTGGGTATCGGGTTTTGGGGATATTTATTTTCCCACCTCTGGGTTGGCCATTTCGGGTTTTGGAATGGTAAATCCTTAAATTGCATTTAATCTAGGTATATTTTCTAAAGGTTAGGACCTAATTGGGATTTAATTTTCCAAGGTGGCCCCTCTAGAGGATTGTGCCCTAGTTCACTATAAAGGAGGCCTTCCTCTCTCATTTTCACATCTCATAATCAATTTTTGTGAGAACATCTCTCAAGCTCTCAAGGTGATCAAGCAAGCATTCAAGTCTTCTTCTCTATCTAAGTTCTCCATTGAAGGGATTTGGTTCAAGCATTCAAGATTCATCATTCAAAACCCTAGATCTATCCATCATGATGGTGTGATCTTCCTTCAAGATCCTTTTGTTCATCTTCAAGATCTATTCATTCTTCCCTCAAGGTGGATTCCAAGCATACAAGCATGAAGGTTTTGTATTTACTTTCATGGTTTTGATTTACATATGCCATTGTTGTGTTCAAGCTTTCATATCAATATACTTATTTACATTCAAAATACAATTACATATCTATCGAATTGCATAGCTTCATTGTTAGATCCATTTCTACTACTTGCTAGCATTCTCATTTCAATTTCAATATTAAGGTTGATTCCAAACTGGGGTTTGACCAAGGCAAACCCCTCAAACAAATAACAAAAATCCTCTTTTTCTTGCAGGTACAGGTGCGGAATTTCAGATCTAAGAGTAGATTTGGATACCCTTTTCGGTGAACTTCCGGGATCTGTGAACAAAGTCAAAATCGACCTTCAAATAAAGAATCTAGCCTTTTGTTAGGGATTTTTCTTGTAGGACTAAAATGATACTTGAACTTGTGCTCCTTGAGACTGATTCCCACAAGAGAAAGGCCTAATTGATGAGGATTGGATAAGGTCCTCCTTCATTTTTGAGCTCCACAAACTCAGGCAGGTATTACCTTCTAATGATAACTATTTTTATAGTATTCTTATGAGTGGACACTGATTAGCTTTTATTCTTCTTAATGCATAAACCTATAGAGCACTTTGCATATGACTGTACCCACTTTAATGCAAATTCTGACCAGACAAAGTGTGATTGTAAGTAAAGCAGTAATCAATGCTTTAAGGATTCTCATCCTTCTTCCTTTTAAGGAGGGACAACGTAATGTGATTCTCTCTTTATAGAATCAGGAAATATGAACTAAATGCCCTAGGCACAGTTCAAGCTATTTGGTGCAATAAACATGAAATGAAAAGGTATTGGTAAATGATGTGAAGGTTTCAATTTTTCTTTTGAGATCTATGAAAGATAAAATTGTAAGAAACAAACACCAAACCAGTGCCTTATCCTAAGGGCGACAGAATCAAAATACAAATCAAACAAGTAAACTCTAAAAGAAATACAACAGTATGCCTTGCATACCAACTACAAATCCAAATAGGTTGCCTTACAAACTATCCTATTAACCAAATATTGTTATCATCAAAGATCCATACAAATATATCTACTCTCCAAAATGAAATATGAGAACTTTTAACTCTTTCCTTGAAAGAAACTCATAAAACACCCAAGCAGGTTGCCTTACAACTGGTATATTTCAAATGCCTAACATGAAAAACATACAAGAGTACAATATATAAGCAAAGAGACAACAACAATATATGGCAGAAGTTGCAGTGTATTTGCATTAAAATCAACTTGCCACTTACATTCACAATTCCATTACTCAGAAGACCAGACACAAAACTTGGTGATCTGCTTCCAAGCAATCCTGTTCTCTTCTTTTTTCTATATCTTTCCAACCTCCCTACAAAAATGAGTCTTCAACTCTATATACAATCTCTTTTCAACCACCTTGGAATTCCCTCATTAATGAGAATGCAACAAGCTTTGGATGGTTGAAAAACCTAACTCTCTAAAAACATAAGAGACAAAAAATAAGAATAAAATACATAACTAGCCCCTAGGCGGTGAAAGGACAAAACTTCCTTAGACAAATGTACATCTTTGGCTACTCAAAATCTGACACCTTCAACTACAAATATTTATGATAGCTCCTTGATTTCAATGAGATATGGTGACCGCCATTTCAAGCTAACCTACACCATTCTTGAATGATAGCTTATCAATCCTGTATTCCTCAGATCAGGTGTTAGGTGTGTCAGATGTCCTTCTCAATCTTCATCCAAAATGTCCAAATCAACTGTGGTAGATCTATCCTTTTTGGGTTTTTTCAATTCATCCCTTGCAGTTACCTATTCCTCTGATGGCCAATTAAAGTTTTGGACAATTTGCAGTTGGGCCTTTTGTCTTTCCCATCTGGCATTCGTAATTGCCTTGACATCTGACACAAATTTGGTGAGGTCCACCTCTGCTTTGATAGCTTCATCTAAGACTTTGTTGAATCTTTCAAAACCAACATTATTATCCTCACCTAAAAATGCATCTTTCCTAGGCGGTAGAAGATCAACATCCGATCTCCATTGATCAAGGCTCTTTATGGCCCCATCTGTACTCAAAATTGAGGGGATGAATTTGTTGGAACAGGAGCTGGGCATGGCTATCTTAGCCTCAATCAGATTTTCCTTACCCTTGAAAAGTGGTAAGATGGCTTTAATTATGTCAATTTCCTCACCAACTCTTACAACTGTATCTGGTATGTCACTCCCCAAAGATTGAGCCAAAATCAATCTTTCAAAAAGTGGTGCTCTGACAGACCACGCCATATGAAATCCACTCAAAACTTGCACATAATTGTTGACCTCCTTTTGCAATTCTGGCAACTTGCCATAAGCATTATAAACCAGGTCAAATTTATCTTTAATGGTATTCATTCTGTGCTGCAAAACATTCAGAAGGGCCTGCAATATAGCTTCATTCTTTTCCTCATTAATCTTCTTTAATTTTGCTACGACCTCCTCTGTCATTCCTTGTGCCTCTGTTACTGCAAGCTGTTCAAGAGGTTCATCGGCTACTATAGGAGTATTGATAATTTGTAAATGCAATTCCTCTGCCTATTTTTCCAATGATGTAACTTTTATGATCTGCAAGTCCCTATCTTTTACTAGGGCACTATAATCCTCTAAAAGATTACCATATCTTTCTGACAACTATTTAGTTTTATCTTCATTTAACTTGGCAAATTGGGTCAAAACCTGAGAAATCTCCAAGTCCCCTATATTGTGGATTGACCACACAATTTTATCCCCTTCCATCTGCTCTTTCACATTCAAAATCTGTGGCTTTCTGTCCTTTGGATATAGACTCCACATGGCCAAGGCCTGATTTTTTGGGCTATACCCAAATCCTTTTATTATATCCCCTACTTGGGTCTCTGAAGACAGGGTAACATCTTCTTGTCTCTTTATTTGATCAATTATGAAGTCAGTATACAAACCCCACCCAGGCACAAGAAACATATTACTTTTTCTTACTAATTCCCTGGCCTCATTCGGAGTAAGATTTTCTACCTTAGGGTCATATTCTCTCAATTGTTGCAATGCCTCATCTGGCACTTGACCCTCCTCAGTTATTTGCACATTTGAGGCCACCTGCTACTGCTTATGCCACATTAAGAAACTCTTGAATTCCTCAGAATTCACAAAATTATCATCTTTCAAGAAAGAATCATGTTCAATTATTCTTTCATCCTGGCCTAAAGCCAGAGGCAACTCTACATCCTCTGTTTCATACATTTGTTTCCTTTTAGCCTCTCTGACTGCTTTCCTTATTTCATGGTGATGAAAGCCAGTCCCAGTGTAGAGGGCACTTACTCTATCCTTCTTCTTCTTCTTTGATGGCTCTCCAGCCATTAACTTCCTCTTCTTTTGTAAGGGCTCAACGGTGTCCTCTGAGCTAGGCAGCTCGCTGAGGTTGACAGTCTCACCTCCTTCCTTGGGTTCTTCAATTAATGGCTGCTCCATAGGAGGTGGGCTATATATTGGGTATCCACCATCACTGTTCTCATCACATTCAGAATCAGAGTGGGCCTTCTTACCCTGATTAGCATCATCAATTTGATCCTTCATGGATTCAAATAGTGTGTCAAATTGAGCCATCATCTGCTCAAGTCTTTGGAGGTAAGGCAAAGTGGGAAAGAAACCCCCAAATACCAATCCTTTTCCTTTTATTTCTCTCTCAATTTTGTGTAATTGATCCAATTGTCTAATTATTTTCTCTACTTCATCATCTTCAATGATGTTTCTGATCACATCCTCCTCAAGATACTCTTCATGTTGCTTATTGAAAGGAATGGTAGGCATGTAGTATCTCCTTGTAGTAGCCATGAAATCTTATGTATCTACATACCTATGTGGAGCTACAAACATCCTGTATTTTTCTAACCAATCATTCACCTTACTGAAAGCTCCCTTTCCAATTGTAATATAGTGCACCCTGAAGTGTCGAGGAGTGAGAGTCCCTTTCCTATGGGAAGCCAAGTGTTCTTTTTCTGTCAACATGAGCTGTCAGACAAACTCTAGAAATGCAACTCTTGGTGGAACATAAAATGGAAGTAGATGAGGAGGCTGAGGGCATCCATAAACCCTAATCATTGTATAGCCCTCCTCATAGTAAATGTCTCCCTAATTGTGACCCTTGGTCCAATTATGAACAAACTATTGGGGTCTCACCAATTGCAGGACCTTAGTGGATAATCTTGTACAATTAACTCCCAAACTCCGGAGAATGGGGTACACAATCCAGTTCTCAAAGGCACCAAAATCTCGCCTAGGGAAAGAAGGGCTCCAAACTCCTAACCAGAACTATACTGGGTTAGGCTGTCCATTCCACATCATTTGTGGTTTGAGATCATTCAAATTTATAAGACCATAATTATGATACACAATTAGGTGCATCAGCAGGGAGTAGTGCATTAATCTGGGTGCAGAACCAGAGGTGAAGTTCTTTAAAGATAGAAAACCCTCATGCATCTTATTTATTACATACCCAATGAAATCATACCCTTTGCTCACCATACAGCTTTGTGAATCCATCACTAACATCAAAATATCAGAGGTAATCCTCTCAGGGCCCGCATCAATTCCCAAGACCTGACATATCCCATATGTAATGTATTTCATGTAAAAATTCAGGTCCTTGTAGGCATATGGGATTGACCCAGCCATAGGTGCAATATAATTTCTATTTTCCTTAGGCATGTGACTCTTAATCTCCCTGGAGACCAAAGCAGTCTCCCTGACATATCTATTCACTTGAGCCTGTAAGTTAATTTCTATGGCCATTGGAAATTGAATCCCGAAAGCATTCATGAAAGAATTCCGATCTAAGGTTACCAAGGGTGAGCCATCCTCTTTTCTAATTGTCTTAGATAAGGGATCATATCTCTGGGATAGCATAAGGAGTGCGTCCACATCTAGAAAAACCTCTGGGACAATCAATTTGGCTAACCCTGAAGTCCAAGGGCTTGAAACTGGTATAACACTATCACGGTTTTTGTAGAAATATGTAAACAGGCACATGCCTGTGATCTCTGGAGTTCTAGCATCTCTACAATAGGCTAAATCATTGACAAATATGTCATCACTGACCTTCTTATTTTGGGATGAACCCGGCAAGAGGGTGAGGAACTCATCTGAAAAGCTCTCTTTCACCTTTTCCTTCGACCCTCGACTGCTGGAAGCTCCGATTGTTGTTGCCTGACTCTTTCTAACTGTAACTCTGAAAATTCTCCTACAAAAATCACTAATCACACTGCAAGCCCAGAAAGCTTTGAAAACCTAGCGCTTTGTACTTCTTCGATATGCTTCGTAATTCTCAAATGAGCCATCTCTAACCATTTTATCCTGCAGTATTGAATGCGCCACCATTCCTAACATCTCTAGCTATCAAAAGGTCACTTTCGCCATTACTTTGGCACGAACAGGGCTTCAATTTACTAGTCGTAGCTCAAAAATTTAAATTTAAATATTCTGAGATCTAGCGACTGAAGAAAAGTCTCATAGTCATTTTATAACATTGGCACCTTAGAAAAGTATTCTGAGAACTGGCGACTAAGAGGGCTTCTCATAGTCGCGAAACATTGTTGACTTTTGAAACTTCTTTCTGAGATAACCCGACCCGGCCATCTGGAGATTTGGCAACTGAAGGGAAGAAACCTTGATACATCTTTTCTAGAGATCTAGCGACTATAGTCAAAACTATATCGTGGCAACTTTATTCATTCTTTAAAACATTCAGTGATCACCTGACCTGGAGATCTGGTGACAAACCTGAAGTCTCCTAATCGCTGAAACCTTTGATTGTTCAACCTTCTACCTGAGATTAGATGACTACCATTGATCTCATTCCTCATTTCATCCTATGACCTACATTAAGTCATGAGAGATTTTCACAACTAACCGTCTAATTCAGCGACCCAGAGGTAATTGTGTCGCTACATCACTGGAGGTTATCCACTTAACTGCCAGGAACCTGAGATCACCCATCTACACAGTCGCTGTATCACTGAATAAAACATAACTATCGAGCCTTGACCATTACATTAACTTTAACTTGACCTCGGGTTCATCTGGAGATCACGTGACAAAGGAAAACCTAAGTCGTGAAAATAATTCTTCATCTTGAGTTAGATCTGGAGATTAAGCATCGTCCACACGATCAAAAGTTCATCAACGGTCCACATTAAGTCTGATAATCCTTTGTCACTTAACCGCTGCATTTGGAGATTTGGAGACAACCACGTCGCAGAATAACTAACCGCGCAAGACATAGCCGCCAACATTGGGAGATAATGCGACCAAAGGAACTCTCAATCGCTGAATAGAAAGACTTACCGTGAGGAGATCATGAGATCTGGAGACAATCGTTAAAGAAGACTGATGTTCCATCCAAAGATTCAACAACTAAAAAGAGAACTCATAATCGTCGAACAAAAGATCACTTTGATAAAACATCCCGAGATTGCCCGACCATAGGTAAATTCAATCTGGAGATCATGCGACTATAGTCCCTTAGTGATAAATATGATACAGCAGTCGCTAGATCTCGAGAAAACATTGCGAGATCTGGAGACTAAAAAGGGAAACGCTAAGTCATTAGATAATAAGGAATATTCTGAAAAGCTCACGAGATCAGGTGACAAAGGCTTTCGGGCATTCGCTAAAAAAAGAAGAATATTCCTAAACCTTAAGGAGACTCAGTGACTAAGAGAAAAATAAAAGCACACATGCTTATTTCGAGGCTTAAGTCATCTGATAAAGTAACAGAGTAATAGAAAGCTGATGACAAAAACTAGGGCTTTTCTAATTTTCAAAGACATTTGGACCTAGCAAACCCTAAAGACTGTAAAATTTTCAAGATCATCCACAAATTTAAGGCAAAAAGTAAAAAATGAGATTTCTAACCAACACCTTTGACCTTTTATGAGGGTCAAAGTCGACCTAATCTCATCTTGAAAAAAAGGTTTATGGGTTTTCTTTGTCTCGGCATTTCCAATTTGAAACAGGTTGCAAAATTGCCCAAAAGTACACACAAACATCAGAAATCGGCATTTTCCAGATTTGCCCTAATTTGAGGTTGGTATTTGTATTTTAATTACTTCAAATTCTAAACACTTCAATTCTACCATAGGGAAATATAGGATTTCTCTCTCTCTCTCTTTCATATTCTCCATAGATTGATTCGATTGTGCATTAACCTTTTGGTTGATCGAATTGGATCTCTCCTTTGGGAATTTGGATTTAGGAGTGAATCTCATATTTCCCCCATACACATTACACACTCATACACATTTGAATAGGTGTGAAGCCATTTTACCCCTATTCAGTTATATATTGTTTGAGCATAGAAGAGGACAACTGTAGGTATAAAAGAAACTGAGAAAATAGTAAACCATTTATAGTTTTAGACAACAATAACATAATTTATATCTAAATTTCAATAATAAAATTTGTAAGCATAAGTATATATGATTTGAACATACAAAGATAGAACTACAATAGTGCATACTAAAGTTGAAGTAACCCTATAAATATAGATCCAACTAGTAGAGGCAAGCACTAAAACAGTAATATAAGGTTTTAGAAAGCTGGAACATGGAACTATACATCTAAAATGATTGTTTTAAGTATTGTAATTTTGAATGTCCCTAAATAAGTCATGTGTATAAAAAATATAAAAAACACAAGAAAAAAGTGATGTATATGTATCTTTTTATGTAGTGCCCTTCCATATGATGGTTATTGGACTCATATTAAGGACCTTTGGTTATCTTTCATGCAGGTGTGCAGGCTTGTTCTACGATTTGTCCTAGGCCTTTTGGGATTACATTTATATGAAGTGAATTTTAGCATGTCAGTTTATCTACTAATGTCAGGTTTGTACCTTATGATAAATATTTAACTATGTCAGGTATGTACCTTATGATAAATATTTAACTATGTGACTACTTTAAAACATGCATTTTCTTGTATGAAGGTTAAAATATATATTCTATAAAAATATTATATATCATAGGTATTGGATTTATTTTATCATTGAGACCCTTTATAGTGATAACAATAATAAGATAAATACTATCACTCTTAAATTTTCATATTATTAAATGATAGTTAAAGTATAGTATTACATGAAACACCCTACAAAATTGAAAAAAAAATATCAAACACATTATTAAATTCAAGTTTTAATTATTTATTTTAAATGTACTTCAATGTATCTAGATCCAAGTGCATATCGTAAACGAGGCATCAACAATTCGAGGTGTTGAGGTAAGATGATGGCAGTCCTTGGATGACATATTAGTGTTAAGCCTCCTCAATTCAACAAAAAATTGACATGTTATGGCTCATATGTGTATATATATGGAATTTAATATTGCACTATAAATTATAAATAAATTTACATATGTAGGATGATCATCATCCACACACAAAAGATCAACATATGATGAGATGTCATCATCATGTCCACCATGTGCACCCTCGTTAGTATCATCATATCCACCATGGGAAACATCAACACCGATAGGATCATCATGTCCACCATGGGTAGCATTAGCACTAGGATGATCACTCTAGGGACATGTACATATATCCTCACAACTCTTGCAAACATGTACTATGTTAGGGGCAATCCTCACCTAGGTCAACTACTCTAATAAATTGCCCGAAAGGGCACTCAATGAACGAAGAGCAGAGTCCACTTCTTGATGATGGACAGGTGTAGGAACAATTGGTGCAGGAAGAGGAATAAGGGGATCATTACACACACACTTTCTAACTCTATATCTCAATTTGGTCCCTAACCCATCCCGTGGCATACCTCAACCAATCCCTTGGGATGATTTCATGTCAAAGTAATTGGGTTTTATACCTAATTCAAATTCAACCCATAATTTTTTTAGAAAACACATGGATACCTTGTGATTAGAGTGTGGTGGATGGTCAAATACCATCCACCAACGCTCCCAAAAGTCTGCAGCTATTTGCGGGTACTACCACCATCTAATAGAAATGCATGGCTTCTTGCCAAGTATCTCATCACCTATTTTAGGGTTCACAAAATAATGTTTCAAATCATTTTTTTTAATTCTCAAATCATTGGCCTCTTTATATGAGAGGTTGTCAAAATAATATGCATGCATGGAATCCCTCCACGAGTGAAAACTATCCAGCTCAGAGTCTAAGGCCTGTATAGAATCTACAATGCCTTGCATGTTATCTGCAAGGCATAATAGCTAGGTAGATGGATGGGGATATGCCTAATGGTATTAATATCTCTAATGATGACAATGACATTTTTCCTCATATTTTCTCTCAATTTCTTAGGAGTAGGTAGAGGTAGAGGCGGAGGTGGAGGTGTAGGTGGAGGTGGAGTCAGGGGTGGAGATGTAGGGGGTGTAGGTGGAGGTGGTTGCTGACCTAAGATCTCATCTAAGCTAAAGTCATACATGAATATAATCTTCATATATATACAAATATGAAAATTTACAAGTACTATTCAATTTACATTTTACCATACAAAAAAAACTTTTAATTAAATACAACATTTAGAAATATAAATTTAAACATTTACAGTTTTACACAACTAAAATAAGCATTGAGAGAGAGAGTGAGAGAGAGAGAGAATTTATTTACATAGCATTAGAAACATATAAAACATAATTAAATACATCTAAACATATAAACATCTAACTAGGCCCTATTAAGGGGCATTATGTTCATTTTAACATATAACTAGGTCCTATTAAAGGGTTCTCAATTTCTTACAGGGTCAAAAGATATCCTAGGATGTATTAAGGCATCCTATAATGTGTGTGTGTGTGTGTGTGTGTGTGTGTGTGTGAGAGAGAGAGAGAGAGAGAGAGAGAGAGAGAGAGAGAGAGAGAGAGAGAGAGAGAGAGAGAGAGAGAGAGAGAGAGAGAGAGAGAGTGTGTGTGTGTGTGTTTTGTTCATTTTCTATCTAGGGTTTATTGTTTATTTTCTGTCTAGGGTTTATTGTTTGTTTTATTGTCTAGGGTTTATTGTTTGTTTTCTATCTAGAGCTAAATGTTTTTTGGTAGTTTTTGAAATTTGCATTCATTAAAAAAGTTTCACTTGTGTCTGGGTTTATGTTTTTGTTTTTGGTTTCTACCTAGGGTTTAAGTTTTAACTTTTTTTTTAAAAAAATTCATATTTTCTACAATATTCTACGAAGTAAATTAAAACTAAAAACAACTATTTTAAACATAAAATTAAATTTTTTTACATTATTAATTTTTTTTGGAACTTTAAAACTTTAAATTACTGTCTAACAATTAAAAGAAAATAATAAACTATGTTTTTTTAAAAAATAATAATAAAAAATGAAAATATTATAAAAATGCAAAGGTATGTACCTAGAATGAGGAAAAAAATGGCTGAGGGGGTCGACAGTGAAGCTCAAATCAGGCACCCATGTATCCATAAATTGTCCACCCATTTTCCATGAATTAAACATGACTTAGAAATTGCATTAAAATAAATAAATACGTTTTCAAATCGAGCGTCCGATTTGCTTCAGTGACCCGATCCTAAATGGGCACACGTTTCTTAAAAAATTAGGCACTTGTTTCCCCTATACACACACACACACACACACACACTTATCTCTATATCCCCCTCCCCCCCCCCTCTCTCTCTACCTACCTCTCCCTTTGATCGTATCTCTTCATCTCTCCCTGTTCCCCTTTCCTTCCCTCTCTAATTCAATCTCTCTCTCCTCTCTCCCTCTCTCTATCAACCTACGTAGCCTTCCATCACTCCCTCCTTCCCTTTCTACTTCTCTCTATCTTTCCTCACCCTCTATTTATACCTACTCCTCACTTTTAGCCCCTCTCTCTCTCTCTCTCTCTCTCTCTCTCTCTCTCTCTCTCTTAGTCACTAAATTATTCACGATTTAGGGTTTATGACCTAGTATTTATGGTTTTGGGTTTAGTTTTTAGGGATTAAGGTTTATGATTAATGGTAGAGGTTCAATGGTATACTTCTCCCTCTCTCTCTTCATTCCTCTCTATTGATCCTTCCCTCCATTCTCTCTCTTTTCTCTCTCTTCCATATCTAGGTTTTTCCCTCATTCCTTACCTCTCTCTCTCTCTCTCTCTCTCTCTCTCTCTCTCCCTTTATCCCTATTTGCCTCTCTACCTCTCCCTCCTTCCATTCATACTCTCTCTTTGTATGTTATTCTCTCTCTCTCTCTCTCTCTCTCTCTCTCTCTCTCTCATTACCCTACCACTCTTCCTTTCTCTAGGTATCTTGATCCCTACTTACACCCTCTCTCTCCATCTCTTCCTCTCTCTCTAAATTATTCAAGGTTTAGTGCTCAAGATTTAGGGTTTACAATCTAGTGTTTAGGATTTATGGTTTATGATATAGTGTTTAAGGTTCAACCTTTATGAGTTACGGTTTATGATTAATAATGAAGGGTTGATGGTCTACTCCCTTCCTGCCTCCCTCCCTCCCTCTCGATCCTCGCCCCCTCTCTCTCCACCTGGAACTTCTAGCTTGTGTTTTAGTTTCTCTTATTGGAGGTTTTAATCCCATCAAGAATTGAGAGCCACCACTTGGTTAGAGGTTCCTACTCCAAGTATAATCGTCCTAACTATTTTAGTTCTTTTGCTACTCAATCAAGGGTTTTAGAATAAAAATGAACCTTCACTTGGCTAGACATTTAAACTACATGAAGAACTAATTTATCATTCAAAACTCCAAAGCGTTGAGAACCTATTATACATGTGATAGGCACTAGGAACTTGATACTTTATTCATGAATTTCTAACTTATTAGGAACATGTGCACATCATTGATTTGTGTGCAACTCCTCCTTTTCCTATCTCCCTTTCTCATATCATCAATCTCAATGGTTATGTACCAATCCATTTTTATTCTCCTTATTATCCCTATCATACCAATGATGAATCATAGAGTGTGATTCAAAACAGTGATGAAAAAAGAAACACACAATCATTTCTAGAAACAACAACTAGAAACATTGTGGATTTTGGAAAACTAATTTATCTTTATCATTAGTAGTTCCTATCTTTTTGGAAAATTTCAAATCCTTTCTTATTGCGGGGAGTGGGGTGGGATTCTAACCCCAATAAGGATTAACCACTTCCTAGCCTTTATTGGGCTTTAGACCCAAACTATTTGTCTATTTTGTTCTTGAAACAAAGCAAACCTTTGCTTTGTTTCTAATTTAGGGAAAAACTTTGGGTTGTTTCTAATATAGGGAAAACCTTTGATTTGACATACAACCAATTTTGTCCCATTTTTCACCAAATTAAATTTGGAGATACCCATTAAGTCCCTCTACAATATGATACCTTGTTCACTCAACCAATTCTGAATGTAAAATTCCTCTGAAAGAAAAGCTTCAAGACTAACAAAAACATGACAAAATTAAACAAATAAACCCTATTTTTTTTGGGTGATGTAGGATTGCATTTGGACTAGATGCTCCTACATCAAAATGCAAAAAATAACATGAACAAAATTTGGAGATGGCTTCACATGATGTATTAGAAGATGTGTGATGTTTATATATAAATGTGAGCATATGAGAACAAACTAAACCAAGTTAACATGTTCTACTCACTTTATATGCAACAATATGATTAAGCATAATGATTAATTTCAAAAATTGATAAAAACATACAATTATCTCACCAATACCAACCCTTATTGTACAAAGACATGGTGTTTGTGTTTCAAGATATTGATATGTGAGTGTTCTTACTAACAACATAGAATTGTATTCCAAGGCAAGATACATAAAAATAGCTTGGTTTCAAATAGAGTATGCAACAATTCTAAAAGACTGAATTATTCCCAAACTAAGTGAACATCCACGAACAAATTATTAATGCTCCACACCACATAAGTTCAAGAATATTCATATGCATGTTTAATCAATTAAATAGGTCTTCAAACTTCCCATGAATTAAAGCTTACTTCAATAATGATAATTCCAATTTCTATTTTAAGTTTGCTCAAAAAAGTTTTATTCCAAATTTTTATTTTATACAAATTTTTATAAATCAAATTAATTCAATTTTCTTACCCTAATTTCTTATTTTGAAAGTAGAAGTTTTAATTATCACAACTTGATGTAAAGTTCTTAACATTCGATCTAGATCAGTCACACTAAAGTGACACAATTAAAAAAATTTGTGACGAGACAACTTTTCCATAAGATTTATCAACAAGCTAGTTTATGCAATCAACATAAATTGTTGCTGGAATTGACCTCGATTTGGAAAACAAGAATTGGTGAATTGGTATAGGCCAATTCTAATTTTGGTCCAAAATAAACATTCTGCCAATCCACCTCAAAACCTGGAATTAGGATTGAAACATAGAATTAGAATTGAAAATTCAATTTTGAGAAGGGAAACCAATTCCCATTTTCCAATTCAAGGTCAATTCCAATATCGAATGGAAGAAAATAAAATAGGCCAACCATCCAACAAAACGATTCCCGTAATGTATCGTGCTGATCTGTGAGTGAATAAAAATGAACTAGGTAGTTTATTTATTCTTCCATTTGTGTGCGATTTAATGGAAGAATAAATAAATGGAATAAGTCGCTTACCTGCTAAGAAGCATATAAATGGAATAAATAAATGGAATAAGTCGCTTACCTGCTAAGAAGCATATAAATGGAATAAGTCCCTTAGCTGCTAAGAAGTAAGTATATATTATGAATTTTAGTAGGTGGGGGAAGTACAGCGGAGCACGTTCTTCTGGAACTTTTTTCAATGAATACTCAGTCTTCCGTACTTGAATACTTTTCACTTGTTTCCAATGAATACTTTTCTTTTCTCCAATCTCCTCGACCTTCAGTCTGGGATTCCTTTGTGGGTCCTCACTCAAAAGACTTTGAATTATTCCAATCAGAAGCGCCATGTTGTGCATAACTTCCGAGTCTCTGTCGAATGAGATTGTTTAAACCAATCGGTATTTCATGAGATTGTTTAAACCAATCTCAGAGTAGAAAATTAAGAGATATACGACTGAATTGACATTTCCCTGCAACTGCCCCTGCTTCATCCTGCCATTTATCAGATCAGCTACTGTTGGTAGGAAAGCAGTTTGACAATGGAGGATATTGCCTTGGAGCTTGGCTTGAAAGGGATTTGGAAAGGCAGTGTATTCATTTACAAAGGTTTGCGCGGTTCTGATTGTAAGAGACTCGAACAGATTGTGAATAATTTGCTGCCCATCGTCCTAGAGATATGTAAATCAAGTTGGGAGTCGTCGTCGAATTTATCACTGCGAAAGTTCCAAGAATTCCGCGACAATCTTGTGGAGGTGAATCAGCTTGTAGCAGACCACAAAACAACTCGGAATCCTATCCTGAAAATCCAGATCAATGACCGCGTTAAGAAGCTGGAGAATTCTATTAACGAATTCATTCAAAATGACCTTCAAATCGTCATGGCGCGTACACAGGAACATCTCTCCACTCAACTGGGAATTGTGCGTGCCCTTCAAGACGACATGCTCAATGCGCAGGTTCATCTCTCCACCCAAGTGGAAATTATGAGCGAAGGAATGGAAACTGTGCGTGAAAGGGTGGATGCGGTGCATAAAGCAGTGGTAACCCTGGGTGAAGCTGTGGAAACAGGGGTGCAAAGTATGGGGAAAGTGGTGGAAAATGGGGCGCAAACTCTGGTGGAAACTGTGCATCAAGAGTTACAGAGTTTCATGTCCAGATTTGAGGAACAGCAAATTGAGAGATTACGGCAGGATGGGAACCTCTGCAAATCTCATGATTTCTGCAGCCCCGCTGATACGCCGAGGGGTTTCCTGGGTTTCAATAAACACATAATGGAATTGAAGAAGATTTTGTTGAAGGATGGAGTGAATGTGGTTGGAGTTACAGCCATGGGTGGTGCGGGAAAATCCACCCTTGCAGCGGCCATTTGTAAACACGCTGAAATCAAAGGTAACCGCAGCTCTGTTTACAATTCAAATTATTTCAATTGCATAAATGTACCCAGAACATATTCTATCTTAATGATTCTGAATCCTGTATTACCTCCCATTTGTGCGAGTTGTGCATCCGGTAGTTGAGTAGATCAATTAATAGCTATCATATTAAGTTTGGGTACGGGAGTGCTTAGCAGAACTTGAAAATGCCACCGGCTGTTAATGTTCCATAAAATGTTTGAATGTCATTGTTACATTGTTGAGTTGATTGAATGTTTACTTGAGAACATGAAATTATAATGCTTAATTTCGGTATCTTATTTTCATTGGGTTTGTCATAGATCGATCATTTGCATTGGATCTATGCTTAAAAATAGAGCTGTCATTAACTTGATCCCCAATTGTTGAGCACTGAGTAGTGACAAAATGTTAGACCCATCACAAAATGGGATTTAAGCCCTGCATTTGTGTCTCTCAAAATCATTCTGAGTTTTCCTATGATTTGCAGAGTAGTTCCAGGAGACAGTGATCTACATTGAAGTTTCAGAAAGCCCAGATATCCTAACTATCCTAAAGACCATGTGGAAAAAGATTCTTGGTGGGCCGGCACCTGATTTTACAAATGTTCTGAATGCACGTAAAGAACTGCAATTGCAAATAAAGTCAAGAAATCAACCAACTCTGGTGGTTTTGGATGACATTTGGTTGACGGTCCACCTGGAAAAGCTGATGTTTGAAGAGAAGCAATACAAGACTCTAATAACCACCAGAGATAGTAAAATCGTCACAAATGGGCCCAACACACGCATTTATGAGCTACCATTGTTACAGCCGGAGCATGCTCTGTCACTTTTCTGCCACTACGCCTTCGACAAATCTTTCATTCCAATTGGTCGTGATAAAGAACTGGTCGAGAAGGTAGCCTGCTACTCACAACACCTCACCTATTCTTCGTTTACTTGGTCTCTTCAACTGTATTCTCCAGGTCTGAATTCTTCAATTACTTGTATTCATGTGCAGGTGCAACAAGAGTGTAATGGTCTACCATTAGCTCTTAAAGTAATCGGTAGCTCTCTCTATGGTAAATCCGACTGTGATTGGGAACGGGCTGAGAAAGGGCTTTCTGCAGGACCTTTCAACGATGATCACAAACAAAGCCTTCTTAATAAATTGAAAACAAGCATAGATGTGTTGAACGACCATGAAAGAGAGTGCTTCTTGGATCTGGGTGCATTCCCACAAAGAAAAGCCATTCCTGCAAAGGAATTGCTAGATATTTGGGTTTATGTTCGTGGAATGAAGTCGGGTCAAGCCAGGATGCTTTTAGGAAAGTTTGCAGATCGCCATCTATTGGAATTGAAGAAGAATACAGGGTAAGGAGCATTGCTACTCGTAGAAAACTGTTTTCTATCTCGATTATGTCTTTTTTGCTTGATGGAAGGGATTCTGAGAACAAATTTGAAATGAAAAGTTTGGCCTCATCATATAAAAGCTCGAAACATTTTGAATGGTTTAGGTGTAATTTTATTTTAAGATTTGAGAGTTTAGTATTATTGAATTGCATAGAAAGTCGGACTTCAACTTGAGTGGAAGAACATATCTTCATTTGGAGGAAAACAAGTAGAATCCTTCTTAACTTCTGACTTGTTATATGTTTAAAGTTTTAAACCTTCTTGGTAGCTGAAACCTGTTTGTGATAGATAAAATTTATTTGATCAATTTAATTTTTAAGTTTCTGATAGCATAATGTGTTAACTCGTTTGCCTATTTCCTAACATGTCATGCCAGGACATCAGAGATTACAGATAACAGCATGGATGGATATTCCGTTTCTCAACATGATATAATGAGAGATTTGGCTCTGCATTTGGCAAACCAGGACAATAGCAGGAGGCTATATATGCCTAAGATGAAAAATCACTTGCCCTCAGAGTGGGAAGTTCTTTCATCTAAAGCCCACATTGTTTCCATTCACACAGGTAACTGCTGCAGCTGGTCTTTTAGATTGTAATTCAAGTTTGCCTGTGATTTTGCTTCCTATATCAAAATTTGAAATTTACCACAAATAGATTCATAACATAGCCTTGACTTGCATATTTGTCGGGAATATTCAGGGGCAATGGAGGACACACAATGGCCCAAAATAGAGTTCCCTAAGGTGAAAGCTTTGGTTTTATATTTCACTGCAAGTGAGTATTGCATTCCAACGTTTTTGCACACAATGAAGAATCTCAAGGTACTGATAATCCATAATGCCGATGGAGCAAAACGAAGCAAGCTCAGTGGAGTGACTGGTTTTCAGGAACTTTCTCCACTTAAAACTCTGCATCTGGAAAGGCTGATAGTTCCTGAGGAATGGAAGGTCTCGAAGAGCTTGGAGAAAATAGATATGAGTCTATGCGAGGGCCTTGATAGGATTAAAATGTTCAACTTTCCTGGACTTTTGGAATTCAATGTGAGCTACTGCATTGATCTTGAAGAGTTGCCAGCAGGACTCTGTTCTTCAGTTTCCCTGAAAAGGTTGTCAATTACTAATTGCCATCGCCTTGAAAAGTTACCTGATGAGATGGCTTGGCTTGAATCACTTAAGCAAATAAGATTGTTTGAATCACCAAGCTTGAAAGCATTGCCATCCTCCATCTGCAATCTGAAAAAACTGAAAGTCCTTGACATCTCGTCGTGTACAAGTTTGAATGTGAACAGGTGGGAACGCTGTGAATTGAAGGAAACTCTTCAAACAGTAGCCAAACTGCCATCCCTTAAACTCGTGATTTGTGATGAGAAGAATGAGAAGCTGTTTAAAATGACCTCTAGGACTGACCTTAAAGTTCACGCTGTTGTGGAGCAAAATCCTAACTTGGATTGGCTGGAATGGACCACATTAGAGTCTTGATGTGTTGTAGATAATTTATGGGATAACAGACTTTACTTATGATGTTTGATGATGAGATCCCTACTTTCTTAATCTTTTCCTCAAATGAAATTTACACAGATGTAATAGCTAGTTTGTCTGATTGTTTAGTCCAAATGTTACTTTGCATTCTAAAATAACAGTTCTAATGAAATCAGAGTTTTGATGTATATGTGATACAATATGCTGTGTGTTACGAGAAGAAAATATATTTTATCTTCCATTTTCAAATACAACTTATTAGACAGAGAATTTGAAACAGCAGCTTTAGGTCAATTGTGATGACATAATAACTTGATACCGCTTACGCACTGTTAACTGTATGTGAAAGCAATGATTGAATCTTTTCTTGCCCTATATAGGGGAATGAAGATGGTTTTCTGGGTAGTTTTTTAATGAATGAAGTTGTGTGTTGAAGTGTTCTAAACGTGTTTGTGCATTTCTAGTAATGTATTGTTTCCAGGGATTTAACTTGAGGCTAATCTGAGACATTGAGTAATTGATATAAGGTTATCTTATGTTTTTATGCTGTTGTTTAAGCTTTTTTTTTTTTTGTTAAAGTTTAAGCAGTGTAAGTGTTCCTATAAAAAATTACAATTGCATGGAAATAATAATTTAAAATTTCTTGTTATTTTAGTGGAGTAATTATTATTTAGGAATTGTAAATAAGTTTTCATATTGCCAAAAATACCACGTGGCTTATTATTAATATCATTAATACAAATTTTATGTTATTTGCTTAAAAATAAGCAAAAAAGTAAATATTTATGGGGCTACTTGCTCCACAAATGTCTCCTAAATAAGTTGAGCAGCCACTACTAGCCTAGGCATTGCATCACTCATCTTTTACTTGCTTTATCCTCTCACACATCTTTGACTTAGGGTTTATATTTTACATGTATTTCAAATCTCATTTAAGCATACTTTTTAATCTATAAAAAATCACAAGATATGTATTAGGTTATTGAGTTTTTGTTGCATAGTTTTGTGAACCTTACCATTGTTGCTTTCTTGTGGCTTTCTATCCTTTGCATTTATACATGCTTTAATTACTAATAATATATTTATACAACTTGTGACATGTAATATATTTTCCTTAATTCACTTACAATATTCTATCACACAAAGGGATGACTTTGTCTATAGAAGCATTATATCACCATACATACACATATTTTTTATTTAGACTTATCATCTTTCCTTTTGTTAGATGCCCTTCACTCTTTTGTATTTGTTGTGTTATATATTTCTTCAATAGAGAATGATAGCAATGTGCTTGACTGTAATTGCATATTACCTTTCAACAACAATCCTTCACACAATCTACTTCATGATGCATTTATTGTGGAGAATACTCTCAATACACATACACTCTCCAATTCTACAAATAATACATTATGTAGTGGGGATTCAATTGCTTCATCTACTTATGATATTGTTGCACCTTATGATGATAATATTTCTACATGTCATAATGATTTTACTAGTCATATGGTTTATGATTCTTCATGTCTAACATATCATGGTAAACTTAACTATATTCTACCTTTCATACCTTAATTAAACACCATCACATCATCCTATGATTAGGCATGCAAACATATAGTATAATTCACACATTCAATTTAACAATATCCTTACCGCAATGTATTTTTGGGACTTGGAATGCTCCTTGAAATAAATAAGAACATTCAAAGGAAATATTCGTACACATAATTGTTTCATCCTACATCTATCCTAAAGATTAAGCTCCATTATTGCAACAAAGATGTCAAGACAAAACTCATTTATGCTTCATGTGCCACCACTACGACATGATTTACGAATTTAGGCCATTATACATTGTGACTAAGTATGGAGATGTTAAGCCAAAAGAGTATTAGTGGAAATGGATCCGAATTAAATATTTTAGCAATGAATTTCTATGTGAGCCATGTTAACTACTTTCCTCTCCCAAAATCTAGGTTAACTAATAAATGGTTTGACAATGTTGTATGAGAACCCCTTGGTTAGAGTAATTTTCTTGCATGTTAGAATCAATTTCACTTGATACCCTATATACACATTGTTTATCTAGACTTATAACCTTTCCTTTTGTTAGATACCCTTCACTCCTTTGTAGTTGTTGTGTTTTATATTTCTTCAATGTAGAATGATAGTAATGTGCTTGATTGTAATTGCATAATACCTTTCAACAACTATCCTTCACACAATCCACTTCATGCATTTATTGTGGAGAATACTCTCAATACACATACACTCCAATTCTATGAATAATACATTATGTAGTGGGGATTCAATTGCTTCATCTACTTATGATAATGTTGCACCTTTTGATGATAATCTGTCTACATGTCATGATGATTTTACTAGCCATATGGTTTATGATTCTTCATGTCTAACATGTCATGGTAAACTTAGCTCTATTCTACCTTTCATACCTTAATTAAACAACACCAAATCATCCTATGATTAGGCATGCAAATATATAGTATAATTCACACATTCAATTTAACTATATCCCTACCACAATATATTTCTGGGATGTGGAATGATCCTTGAAATAAACAAGAACATTTAAAGGAAATATTAATGCACATAATTGTTTCATCCTACAACTATCCTAAAGATTAAGCTCCTTTATTACAAAAAGATGTTAAGCCAAAACAAAAACTCATGTATACTTCATGAGTCACCACCACAACATGATTTAAGAATTTAGGCCATTATACATTGTGGCTAAGTATGGAGATGTTAAGCCAAAATAGTATTAGTGGAAATGGATCCAAATTGAATATTTGTAGCAATGGATTTCTACAAGTGAGCCATGTTAACTACTTTAATCTCCCAAAATCTAGGTTAACAAATAAATGGTTTGGCAATGTTATATGAGAACGCCTTGGCTAGAGTACTTTTCGACTGCATGTTAGAACCAATTTTGCTTGATTTTTCTTTTCATCTAATACCAAAAGAATAGGTGTATAAATTCTTTTAGAGAATCTAACGCTTAATAAAGATGCAACAACGATATTTCTGGCATTGTCCCTATAAATTGTCTAGGATTAATAGGGGGCATTATGGAATTAAAATTCAAGAGGTGGTAAAAAAAAAACATACATTTGCTAGTGAAACTTTAGAAAACCTCATTAGGGATTGGATGTATGTAAATATTCAAAATCACTTTTAATGACATGTTATGATCCTATATTTTGATACACACTTTAAGGGTGACATAACAATAGGACTATGGCCTAGATGGAATAAGGTAAATAAGAAATGGACCACCATGAACCTCCTTTTCTTTATGAGCTTCCTAACATAGGTAGCAACCACAAAAAACAAGTTTAGGACAATGACCCTAGAAAGAGTTTCCTACACATTATACAATTTACACCAAACATAGTTAGAAAAGAGAAGTCCATAAGCTTTGATCTCATTTGGAAGTGGTGTATGTAGATAGTCTCAAGATGAGGTTGTCCCTAGTATGTAGGCCATTGGGGATGCAGCTTAAGGAAGGTGATGATTTGATAAAACAAAATAAATAAATCCAAGATAAATTGGAACGAGGATTAAAATATCTAATAGAAGTATCTAGTCAAAGCATTATGTTACCTATCCTATTTGATGGATGGGTCCATCGCGTTTGATAGATGGATGCCTAACCCATATGCTTAGATGCATATTTTGTATAAATAGATGAATATTTGAGTATACAAATAAATGGGCACTTAATAAATTAAAGGATTAGTAAGATGAAAAAATGTTGGTATTTTAGGGTGGTATCAAAGGGTTATTACAATGTAATAACCTTTTATCATTGAGTGATGTAAATTAGGTATTTTCTTTCATGATTTATGTTATAATTTCTTTGTTGACTTATTCTTACTCTATTCTGATGAATTTGGGGGATCATGATTTCACAAAAGTGATATTGGGGTGCACTTATTTATGGTTTACACTATGTTTTATTTTGGCAACTTTGGTTGTTTCCAACTAAGAATGTTATTATTATTAATGAATTTAAGTGTCAAGTTTTTCCAATTTTTCTGGAGGTGTTATAATCTCTATAAAATTGAAAAGAATAGACAATAATAAAGCTAGATTCAAAGAAGAAGTGTCATATAGATCTAATGATAATGGTTGTTAGAATTTAGAATAGGTGAATTCTCATAGAACCCAATCAACACTTGCACGTAAATAACTCGTCACGTGCAAGAAACCCTAAACACACAAAAGGTTCTTTGAAAGCACAAAGAAAAAAAAGTATATTGCAATGATGCAATAATTACAAAGGGACCCATTACTTTTATAGAAAGAAATGGTGCTAAAAATAAAAAAGATAACACTTCTAAAAATAGCAAACCCTACGAAGAGGAATTAATAATTAATTAATTATTAATGGACCTAAGTTTAGCTTAAGTAAAGATAAAGTAAAAGGTGACTTAATTAATAAAATAATATGATTTAATTAATTAAGTAAATAACCTTATTACTCCAACCCTCCCTTCTCCCTTCCCCCGCCCCCCCCCACCCAAGATGAACATAGGGAGAAGCTAAAAAAACTAAAAGGACTAAATGCATGAAAGTGAAAGCAAAGATGGGTCCCAACAACTAGGCCTAATGAAGTACCCAAGTACAACCAAATCTCTATAAAGTGGAGAAAATGAGAAAACCCAGTGGAAAAAGATCCTCTCCAAAGAGAGATGGAAAAAAGGTTCAAATAAAATGTCTCAAGAGACCCTCTCAAGACCATAAGTACAACTAACCCCCCTCATGAGAGAGGATCAAAACTCCAAAGTCCCTAGATAGAACAATAGAACCCTTGTGTCGATGATCAGACCAATGTGGCTCCAATGCAGAAGAAACAAAAGCAATAGACAAAGAAGAGGAAACCCTTGAAAGTGGGGTGAAACTGGAAGGCCTGGATGATGCTCAAAGGAGAATGTATGAGAATCTTGTAATGAAATCTCCATTGAAGGTGAGATAATAGTTGTGTTGAATTTGTCATTTGAGAGGAGGTGGATGTCCTTTGATATATATCCTCAACAGATGCACTAGGTGGCTCGATGCATGGAGCTACAATGTCAGACAAAGTTGAAGAGGAATACCATTGAACAAATGCAAACTCAACAGAAGGTGGAGGTGTAGAAGTCACAACATTGGTCTTAGGAAAAACACATAAGTTCAAGTGACTTGACTTCACCTTAACAAGCTCTTGTGAAGAAAGAGCTCATGATTCTCCAACAGTGAAGCTGGTTGACAAAAATGAGAGAAAGAGTACAAGCAGGAAGAATGATCAACTGCCCATGTTGCAACAATATTGCATGTCTCACTATCTCTCATGTACATTGAATCTCGTGTGAACTCAATTGTCTTCTTTATCCCACTATGACTAATCTAATAGATAGATAGAAGGTTAGATGACAAAGACACAACACAATACGTCATTGAATTAACCATCATCAATGTCAATAGTACCTTTCCCACATATAGTCATAACAGTATTGTTCCCCATAGGAAAGTTGAATGTTTTATCCCTACCAAGGCCGTCGCATAGAGTTAGATATATTTTCTCCAAACTCTTCACGACCTTGTATTCCTAAGGAAAGTTATCAACCTTTTGAGATGCATAGTCCTAAGTTGAGGAAGTTCTTGAAAACTAGCCAGTCCACTGAGTTTGGTTTGTTTTGCTCCATCAATATTATGGATAAGTAACTATGAATAGATCCTTAACTATTAGTATTATTAACATTCATAGTTACTTACAGATCCAGTAAGATATCTGATGATAAACCAACACAAATTTAAGCTAATATATAATTCAGAAATAAAAATATAGTTAAGTTTTGGCTACATCTATGCAACTCAAAATAGTGTTAAATGGGAAAAAAGATGACAGTTATGACCCACCTCTCTCAGCTGGTACAACTTTGGCTGCCTGAGGTGATTTTTTTTTTTTATGAATAATTTTATAGCCTTGTGGTCGGTGGCCATGTGACTCTTAAAAATGATCTTATATCCCTTGACTTTTTCTTTGTGAATTTGTACTTTAATATTTAAATTAATAATAAAGAATTATTTATAAAAAATGTGTTAAATGGAAAAGACCCGGAAATTGCAGAAAGCTTGGCGCTTGTGATTGGAATGATTCGAAGTCTTTGAGAAAGGAAGTCAGAAGAATCTTAGAAAGAGGAGATGGATAAAAAGAAGCATACAAGTTGAGCACAGGCCACGCTTCCTTGGAAAAAGTGAGAAGATGGACGGAAGAGCGAGAAGAATGGGCTCACTTAATTCATGATATAGACTTATTCGCAAGATAATGAAAGTGGAGCCCCATCCTAAGGTAAATGAATTTTCCATTTGTTTTCTTCTTCTTTAGGTACATCACGTACAAAGTCATACACAATTCCCGCGCAGAGGAGAAAACTTTGGAAAGAGTTCATTTTTATTCGCACGAAAACATTGACTGCATTTATGGGTCAGAGATGACCACGATACACTACTGAAATAGTTGTTTGGGTTGTCTATGCAAGGAGAAGAATGCACTATGATTAGACTATTTATTCATTTGTTAATTAAAATAAAAAATTAGAATGGAATTGTATACTGATTTTCAATTTAATTAATAAATATTTAAAAATATTGTCTATAAATTATGGTCTACTGAAATCAATTATACAAATCTACATATTGTAATGTGTTAATGATGAGAACATTAAGGGAAGGGTACTACTAGTAAAACATGTTCTAATAGCAATGTACATCCAATTCTTCAATTGCTAATTTTAAAGGAGCCAAAGAAATGATAACTAAAAGTCTATTAATAAGTTCATATGTATGATTAGTCAATCATTTTTTTAGTTTTCTTGCTTCATAATTGGCTCATTTATGTACCACTATTGAGACATTTGTGCATGATTATTGGGACATTTGTCTATAAGTACTGTCAATTTTGAGTACACAATTATTGGTGCATTTTTAGTAGGTATCGAGTGACACATTGAAATGTCCACTTTTTGACCCTCGTTTCTTAACAAATTCTATAAAAAGCTTCATTAATGTGCAGAAGCCAAAAAATATTTATTAAGTAGCCAAGTCCAATACGAAGATAACGAAGAAAAAATCATCAAAATACAGTGTATATTTTAGGCTATACAAATGCCCAAAATTAGTTATAACAACTATTGATATGCTTCTCCTAAATCAAAATATGATTTAATAAAACTTTTACTTTCAAAATTATATATTAGGGTAAGAATAAATTGAGTTGAATTGATTTATAGATTTGTATAAAATAAAAGTTTAGAATAAATCTTAATTGACCAAGCTCAAAATTACAAATTGGATCCCTCATTATATAAGTAATGAATTTGTATTCATAAAGAAGTTTTAAGACAATCTATTCAATTGATCAAACATGTATATGGATATTCTTTAGCTTGTGAATTAGGGGCGAGGGGTTGATGGATGAGTTTTAAAACTCAAATATGAAAACCCTAAATTATGAATGCATGAGTTGGTAACTTGGTGGATTATGATAAACTATAAATGCACAATGAAAACTAGAGCCTATGTAATGATATTAGGATAATGAGATATACATTGGAAGTATAACTTGATAGTTTAATTTACATTTGTCAATTAAAATAACTACCCTTCATATATTCTTATTTCTCCATTCTAGTTAAATTCATGATTTTATTCTTTGATTACCTTATTTAAGATAGAATCTTTGATTGTCATTTTTGTTGGAAAGATGGGTAAATGAAAAGGATTTCCTTTTCAATTCAAGAAATATGCATCCAACACCCACTTCTAGTTGAAAAGATTACTGATTAGTGGAACATAAAGTTGAAGGATTAGTTATGCTTAATATTACTAAAAAGTTAAATAATGTTAATGTAGACACCTAAAAATTCATTTGTTTTTTTATTAAGGAAAACAAGTTTTAAGGGACCCTAGAACCCTTACAGTTTAGAGCATAAAAAAAGATAAAGCAATAAAAGTTTACATAGACAATATAGCCATAGCAAAAAGGAAAGGCCAGACACAGTCCGCCAACAGATCAAACAGAAAGACTGGAAAATAGAGCCAGTGACAAAAAACAAAAAGCCAGGGGAGCCGCTCAAGCAAACTCTCTAAGGATCTCTACCGCACGGATCTCAAGCTCAGACACCTTATCCGCCACCTCCTTAAGGTCAGCCAGATCCTTATCAGGTTCCTACGTATCCTTCTTCATTGTGCTGGACTTGGTTCTCTTCCTCGGCCCCTCAACCGGAGAATTATCTTTGCTGCTATTGGGAGACTCCTCCTTGCTACCCCTATGATCCTCAATTTTGCTGATCACAACTTTTATATTGTCGTTTGAAGCTTTGAGGATGCTGTAGCTCTGCTCTACAATTTTCTGCAATGTTCCCTCCACACTCTGAATTCTTTTCTTCACTTCCTCCATCTTATTTTCCATTTCATTCTTCTCCTCCATAAGCCTAATCTTTATGTTGTTACCCTCCCTTTCCAACATACCCACCCTAAATTTTAGCTCTTGGATTTCATGGTAGGTCCATTTGGTGGTTCTATAGCTATCAATGACACTATTTTTGGCATTGTTGAGCACATCCATATGAGGATATTCTTTTGTGATGTCGCTCAGAATAACTAGGGCAGGGTTGATAATGTCCTCCATTTGAATTTTACCATCCTTGTTTTCCTTAACTAGAGTTTTCATCAATTCTCTCTTTAGGCCCATCTTGACAGACACATTGTGGAAATCTTTCCAAACCACACTCTTCTCTTTATCCGTTATCTTGCAGGCGTACTGGTCAGTCCCTTGATCTTCACAATTTTGTACATGATCATCCTCTCTCCCCTGACTCTCCTCTTCCTCTTCATTGTCCTTCTCCTCATCTTGTCCTTCCTCCTTCTTCTCCTCTTCCATTTTCTTCCTTTTCCTCTGCTTCCTGCCAGAATTAACACCAGTAACCTCTTCTCTGTTTGTAGGCATCTTCATTGTGAATTTTCTCTTTCTCTTCTTTTTCTCCTTAGTTTCCTCCTCCTCCCCGATTGTTTCTTCCTCCGCATCAGCACTATCTCCCTCAGTATCCATGCCCTTTGCCTCCTCATCATAATCTCTGTTGGAAGAGACCTCAATGCACTGCTTAGGCTTAGGTTTCTCCTTTTTCTCCAATTTTTCTTTCTTAATCTTCTTTTTCCCCTTTCTTGTGTGAGGGGAGGCATCTGCATCCAAGTCTGAATGCATATCTTGGCTCTCCTTGGTGTCAAAAGGGATGTAATCTTCTTCACCCATGTCGAGCTCTTCATCAGAGCTCTCCATCCCTTCTTTCCCTTGCTTAATCTCTTTGCCTATAGTTCTAGCCTTAAAAAATTCATAAATCAACAACAAAAGCCCCTCATGGAAAGCAAGGTTGCCGATAGGCTTCTCCCTGTAATCATTGATGTTCTCATTGATAGATGAATAAAGGTAAAAAGGGATAGAAATTTTAGTTCCAGACCTGAAATGGTTGAGGAGCACAAAGTGGTAGTTGTATATGTAGCCGAATCTCATGTCCAGTTATATGTATTTGATAATCACCCTCAGCACAAACCTCCACATCAGTTTAATAGACCTTGGCAGGTAGTAAGTGCCTTGCTTCACGAGAGCCTTCTTTTCCTCCTTTCCTTTGGTAAATTCATCATCGCCTGGCCCGAAATGTGCCTATCTCTGTAGAATTTCTTCCCAACAATGGGTATGCCCATAACCGCAGATATGACCTCTTCCGTCACTGTGAACTCAACCCCATCAATTTTGACACTCCCCTCATTCCAATTCTTGACCATAGTTTTGGTGACAGAGGGTTTCCACCCATGCAATCTTTCAATGAAGGAAGTCACCTCCCCTTTGCTCAAAATACCCCACACCTTCGAGTGCCTCTGCCATTTCTCAGCTTCATCCTCTGGTTCCCTTTTGTGTCATTCCCCCACCATTTTCCTTCTCATTCTGCAAACAAGTCTTCTGATCACAGAGCTTTTCAAAGTTTGGGGCAAGCAAATAGTATGAGAAGTGTTCTCGATCCTTCCCTTAAAATTATGGGAAATAAACCTGAAAATAGGCCTCAAAGTGCAATGATGGCAATTGCCTAGGTGATTCATACTTTGGCTCATGTACTTACACATCATATATCAGCACAATTCCCTTAACACATAAACTTTCATAATTATACTTTAATATTTCCAAATCTACTCGGGATTCTCTCGCTTTCAATTAATACCCTTATTTCAAATGGAATTAAGTGTCCGTCCATCCATCTTTTCACCTCATCTTTCCTGACAGCCCAATTGGCTAGCCTGTCAGCAACTTGATTTGCCTCCCCCTGCACTCATGTGCCACGTAGATTCTTTCAAAGGACTTGAGAAACTGGATGCTCTCGTTAACTAGGTTTGCAATCATCCAAGTCGACTTGTTTTTCTCGTTGAGGCAGTCAATTATGTTCTTTGAGTCTCCTTCCAACCACAGCTTTCTGACTCCCATCTCCTTAGCCAGCTTAATTGTTTGATGTGCTGCAGTCACCTCCGTAAAGTGGTTAGTTTGCACCCCTAGAGGAGTCGAGATGGCAGCAATGCCTTTCCTGTGTTTGTTTCTGATGATGCCCCCGATCCCAGCCTGGCCAGGGTTGCCTTTCACAACCCCATCAAAGTAGGCTTTACACCAACCCTTAGGTGGAAGAGTCCATCTGTAGTCTTCCCTCTTACTAAGATCATTCTCCCTTGCAATGAGCAGAGGGTTGTAGCCCTTGATGATAGTGTATTTTTCGACCAGAGCGTTAAGGCTTTTGTGAAAAACCACCTTAGCTTTGGCTTCTTTTTCCCTAAAAATGTGGTTGTTTTGCTCCTTCCACACCCCCCAACAGAGATGGGGGAGAGACCAAACCCATAAGCCTTGACTCACAGCCCCCACCACCCCGCTTTGCCACTGTTGAAAGAGCTCCATCATGCTGTTGGGAAAAACCCAGGAAAAAGGACCAAATGTTTCTGGTGAATTGGTAATGGATGAAAAGGTGATCGACACTTTCCAATTGCATTTTACAAAGGATGCATCAATTAGGTATCTGATGGCCTCTCTTGATAAGGTTGTCCACCGTCAATATACAGTTTTGAAGCATAATCCAGAAAAAAAATGTTAATTTTGGGAGTAAGGCCAAGAAACCAAGCATTGGCCCAGACAGGGACAGAAACACACCTCTGCATGGTATCATAGCCCAAGGCCACCGTGTAGTTTCCATCCAAAGTAGACCCCCAAACAATAGTATCCTTGCTGAGGGACAAAGGAGTGAGCCTGATCATGTCCATCAATGGTTTAAGCTCCTGGGAAATCTCAATCAAGTTCACCCATTCTTCATTAGCCCTATAGTCTCTCACCCTGTAGCCAAATCTTTCCATTCAAGGCATCGCCCATCTATTGTACTGTTCAATGTTCCATAAGGGCCCCACACTTAGCCAGTTATCAAGCCGAAAATTGATGTCTTCACCATTGCCTAGTTTCCATTTCGCTTTCTCAAAGGCTAACCCTTTAGTCTTTATGATGCCATTCCAAATATTAGATCCCTTAGGGTCATCATCCCTACTGATAAACTGCTTGAAATTGATATTTTCCACATACTTATCTTTCAGAATATCCCTCCATTCTCCCTTGGAATTGAAATCCTCCATATCTGTTTGGCTTGCAAAGCCCTGTTAAATTGCTTCAGATTCCTAATCCCCAAGCCCCCCTATTTTTTGGATCTGCAGATCTTGTCCCAAGCCACCAGCGGGTACTTCTTATTACCTTCTGGACTAGTCCATAGAAAATTCTTTTGAATAGACTCCAATGTGTCAACCACTTTGGGAGGAATAGAGAAAAGGCTGAGGGCATAAGTAGGCAAATTCTTAAGAGTAGATTTGATCAAAAGAACTTTACCAGCCTGACTTAGAATAATACCCTTCCAACCAGACAACTTTCTATTGAACCTATCAATTAAGTTGTCCCAAAAGAGGTCAGGAGGTCTAGCCCCCATAGGGAGTCCCAAGTAGGTAGAGGGGAGGGTCCCAATACCACAACCCAAGATACCAACAATTTTCCTCTGACTGCCTTTAGGGGTGTTGACAAAAAAGACCGAGCTCTTGCTCCAATTAATGAGTTGACCTGTGGCATTGGAGTAAGTATTGAGGATGGCCTTCACCTGTCTGGATTCCTTCATCGAAGCTTCACCCCCAAGGATGGTGTCATCCACGAATTACTGAGGAGTAAAGATTAGGGGTCCGAAAGAAGGTTTCAACTTGGCCAAAACACCTCTGCTCCTTTTATCATGTATAATACTGCCCAAACACTCCACTAGAATAATAAAGAGGATGGGAGAAAGGGGATCCCCTTGCCTGAGCCCTCTGGAAGATTTGAAGAAGTCCGTGGGAGAGCCATTGACCATCACCGCGAAGGTGGGGGTAGAGATCAATTGAGATATAATCTTCCTAGTATTGTAATTGAAGCCAAAAGCTTCAAGAACCTGATCCAGGAACAACCAGTCCACCTTGTGATAGGCCTTAGATAGATCAAGCTTGAGCAGGAAGCCATCCCTTTTGCCTACCTTAAGAGAGTGAATAACCTCATGGACAACTATGATAGAATCTGGGATTTGTCTACCCGGGACAAATCTCGTTTGTTGCTGAGTAATAATCTCTGAGAGGATTTTAATCATTATAATGGTTAAAACTTTAGAAAAGATCTTGTAAAAAGAGTTGCAAAGGCTAATAGGCTTGAATGAGTCAAAAGAGTCTGCACCTGAGACTTTGGGGATTAACACCAATAAGGTAGCATTTATTTCTTTGAGAAAACTCTTGGCACCAAAGAATTCCTGAACCGCTTTAACCAAATCATCTTTTAGAACTTCCCAATACAACTGGAAGAAAAAGGTAGGGAACCCATCAGGGCCAAGGGCTTTCTTGGCAGGCAAGGAGAAAACAACCACCTTGATCTCCTCCAAATCAGGGATAGCCACAAGGGCTCCATTCTAACTAGCATTAATCACACTGGGGATGGTTTTGAGAATATCCACCTGATCCTCCTCACCCAGGTTGGTCTCTTTAGTGAGGATGGCAGAGAAATATCTGATAGCTTCTTGGGAAATCTCCTTATGCTCCTTAAGAGAGACATCCCCATTTTTAATCACAATAATTTTGTTGGCAGCCTTGTGCTTCATAGTAGAGAGATGGAAGAATCTAGAGTTTTTGTCCCCTTCCTTGAGCCACACCGATCTAGATCTCTGCCTCAAGAACATTTCCTCCTTGCTCAAAATTTTGTTGAGATTATCCAGAATATAATTTTCCACATTTAGCCTATCCTCATCATAGCCCATGTTCTGTATCTCCTCCTTCACCCCAGCAAGGTCTTCCATTATCCTTTCTTTTGCCAAAAAAGTATCCCCAAAATCCTTTTTGTTCCACTTTTTGATCTCCATTTTGATGTTTTTGAGTTTCTTGGCCACTTTGTACATAGCTGTGCCTTCCACATAAATGTTCCACTGGTCTCTAATTCTATCAAAGAGACCAGGATGAGCAGTCCACATCTTCTCAAATCTGAAAGGGAAAGCCTTTTTCCTATTGCAAAGCTCAATAATGAGAGCAATAGGGGAATGGTTCAAGCCAAGTCCGACCATCGGAGAAAGTTTATAGTGATAAGAGCTCATCCAATCCATAGTGATCAGAACTCTATCCAATCTTACCTGAATGCAATCCGTTCCAATTCTTTTGTTAGACCAGGTGAACTTTCCACCATCTAACTCAACATCTAGGAGAGCCAAATCATTAATAAAATCAGCCAGATGTTTTCTACTTTCCAAGTCCAGAGGGAGCCTGCCTAACTTCTCAGTGGTCAACAGGGGAGTATTGAAGTCTCCCATAATAATGCCCTTAGACCTGTCCAACAAGGGCATCAGGTTGCTTATTTTATTCTAGAAATGCTTTCTACCAACCTTAGTGTTAGGGGCATAGATATTCATAACAAACCAACTTTCCTGGTCCTTAGAATTGTTAAATTGGATAAGAAAAATTTTACCTTCATTAAAGATGATGTCCGCCATTAAACTGTCCTTCCATATCACTAACAGCCCACCAAAAGCTCTTGAAGAGTCAAAAGCGGCAAACTTCATGCCTTTGCTGAAAGAAATACTCTCAGTCTTCTCCTTCTTCATCTTTGTTTCTTGAATCAAAAAAATTTCTGGCCTATGGTCCCTAATCATATTTCTAACAACCTCCTGTTTGTGGATTCCATTGAGTCCACAAATATTCCAAGATATAACCTTCATATTTTCTTTTGAGGGTATGTTTCCTAGATGGCTTTTGGGTCCCATCCGCTATGTTTCTTCTTGTTTCTTCCTTTCTGATTTGATGCTTGCTCCACCTACCTGGGGTGCTTGATTTACTCCCCGTGTCAGCTTTAGCCTTGCTTCTCATAGCAGTGGGAGACACTGGCAATGTGTCCCTACTATTCTTCTTTTTCTTAACAGATATCCATGGGCCTGCATTTTCATCTTTGCAGCTCTCAAACAAAGCCTCCATTCTAGAGATTTGTCCTAGGGAGGAGGAGGTGACCAAATCTATGATTCTGTTGACCTTACTTGGAGAAATAAGTGAACTTTTGCTTAAGTTTGATTCTTGTGAGAGTGAGGGGCCCCAGACCTCCACAATACCCTCCTTCTCCTAGGTTTCAGTCACAAAGGAATCCTCTTTGATTTCCTCCAAAATGAACTCCCCATCCTCAGGGAGGATCCTGCTTACTTTATCACCCTCCCTGTCAGTAGACTCTTGCATAACAGGGCAGTTTTCGCCAATAACCTTATCTCTATTGCCACTATCATTCTGGGCCTCAAGCTGCTCCCTGTTGTTAAGGCTTTTCTCTCCTTCTAGACACCCGTGTTCAGGAGGGATCCTAGTTATGTCCTTGGGCCTTTCCCCTTGGGGAGCCTCAGGAGCTTTCTCCTTCCACACCTTCTTGGATCCTTCAACTTGATTTGGGCCTTTTTGCTACTTCTGGGTCTCCTTTTTCTTCCCTTGCTTGATTTGGGCCTTGCTGACTCTTTCCTTTTCTATGAAGATTGGGCACATTTTGGCCTTGTGACCCGCCTTTTTACAGTGGAAACAGGCAAAAGGCACATTTTCATAGTCTATCTATTGCACTCGCCTTCCTAATCTAGATTGAAACTCTATCACTTCGGGCATATCCTGTCCTTCGACAACCCCCATGCATATTCTGGCATAAGTGAGTCTCTTCTTGGCCACTGTGATAGGATCAATAGATAGCAGCTCTCCAAAAGAACTGGCAATGCCGTAAAAAATGTCTTCGTGCAAATATTCTAGAGGAAGCTCTGGAAGCCTAATCCAGATCGGGGCCTGGGTCAAGAAATCATTATTTGGATCTAGGTTGGAGGTCCATTTTTGGAGGATAAGAGTGGATCTACCCATCGACCAGTTTCCCGCACAGAGAATCCTGGAATAACCTTCAGAGCAGGAGAAAATGAAAGACAAAGCCTTTGGCCATAGCTGTAACCTCAACCTATCCTTTTAAATCCCATTGTTTCTTTATAAAGGTTCTGACCAAATGTATATTTTGGCTTGGCCCTGTGAACTTTCCAACAAGCGTAGCAGCCATACTCTGAATGTTGTGATCAATAAGCTTGGAAGGCACTTCTAAAGCAAAATTTCCTTTCTCTTTATTGGAGATGTTTTTGATCTTGGGGAAAGAGGACTTACCCGAGGGTTTGACTCCAAATAGGTTGGTTTAGCATCCCAACGGGCGTTGGGCTTCTCCAGGAGAACTTTGGTTTAGACCATCACCCATTTTTTCACCTGGATCCAGTTGCAAAGCCCATGGGTCCCCATCATCTGTTTCGTCCTTCTTCCTACTGTCCTTTTCCTGATTCAGACCCGCATCTTGGTCAGCCTGTCCCTTCTCTACATGTTTCTCACTCAATTTCCCATTCAAAAATTTTCCCTTTTCTCTGCTACCTCCACTCACGCTCGCCATTTCACCGTATGTTGTATGTTGTAAGAGTACTGTTAATTCAATTTATCTTAGTTAATAAAAGTCCTGATGACATTATCATTAATTAATTAATTAATTATTGTTATTATCCCTTCCTCTATTTTGATTAAATTTATTTAATTAAGGAACCTTAGCCAAGAATATTTAAATCTAATTTGAATGTTTATCCCTCCAATTTATTAATTTATTAATTTTTTTAATAAATTATGTCTCAAACCCCAAATCTCCTAAATAAATCAAATATTTATTTAAATCCCTAAAACCCTAGATATCTTCTAGAAAACCCTAAACCTATCCTCACTTTCCTAATCACTCCCTAACCTATGCGGTGGTGGTAACACATGAAGTATAAATGTTCTATCTTAACATCTTGTCGCAATAATGAGCTTACTCTTTATGATAGATGTAGGATGAAACAATTATGTGTACTAATATACCCTTCAAATGTTCTTATTTATTCCAAGGGTCACCTCAAATTCTAAATATATATTGTGGTGGGGATATTGAACTAAATTGAACATGTGAATTATACTATATGTTTGTATGTCAAATCATAGGATGATTTGTGTTATAAGCTGAACGTGGACCTCTAATCCAACTACAAACACAACATAGTCATTGCTCAATCATCAAATCACAAAATTGAGTATGAATTACCCATTCACATGATTCTATCGATTCAACCTGTTGCCTTCTAATTAACTGGGGTGTTTGATTTACTCTCAGAACGAGAGCCAACAACCTTAAGACCAAGCTAATACGAAGGATTTTCAAAGCTTGAAAGATGAACAACAATGAAATTAATCTAGAAATGAGTGCAATTAATCTAAAAGCTTGAGAGAAATATGAAGTGCAATTAATCTAAATAACTTGAAGTAAATATGATAATGCAAGCTAATCTAAATAGCTTTGAAATAAATATGATATTAATCTAAATGACAATGATCAAACTATATTAAATGAGAGTGCAATATTATACTAAAATGAGAAATTAAACTAATTATGTAATGAAAAAGCTTAGAAATATGAAGATAAATGAGACTAAAATTCGCTATAGTATGGATGCTCTCACAATTGCCTCCCAATTAATGAGGAATAAGGTTCATTATATAGACAAGCCCGGGAGAGGAATGAAGAGGTTCTTGAAATGAAACCCATGACTCTTCATTCCCAATTGAGACAAACATTCAAAGATTTATTTAATTAAAGAATGGATTATTGCCACATATGGGTGACCGTTCGAATAATTTGAATTATTAATTCAAATAAAGGTGTCCATTCAAATAACTAAATAAGATTAATTCCTTTTTATGTGTATTAGCCAAAGGGGGTGGATTTTTAATTTAATTTAAAGCACTTAGGACTTTAGAATTAAATTAATGTATCATAGGGATTATTTAGCTAATAAAGTTGAATACTTAGGAATTAATTATGGTGTGAGATTAATGCAAATTAGAGTTTTTGCAATTGACTCAAGTCAAGTAAAGTTAGGTAGGAGAGAGAAAATTGCCTAGTAAAATAGGACTTTGAAGATGTGAAATTGAAGAAATGCACCAAAATTGATTGAAATTATTAGGTGCCAATTTTGGGGTATTACATTTGCCCCTCTTTGAATTGATGTGCAAGCAGTGCATTGATTCAAATAATAGTCTGATGTGACAGATGAGGTTTTAGGATATCCCCAGAATAGAGCTTAACCCTCAGAGGTCAAGGTTAGGACACCAAGACACTGAAATAGATCGAATTGCAAAACCACCTTCAGAACAAAGCATGATTCTCTGAAGTCTAAGTTAGATTACAAAGACAACGGTCTAATGAGAACTTGAGAGGAGACTGGAATCGGGGTTAGATTGCCCCAATGTCCATTGATCAAATGATGATAGATGTAGATTTAGGACTAATCTCCAGAACTAGGGTTAGATTTCCCCAATACGAAGGTTAGCCCTCCGAGACCTAGGTTAGATTGCCTAGATAATGGTCCAAAAGAGATTTCGAGAGCCATCTCCAAAATGAAGCTTGACTTTCAGGAATTAGGGTTAGATTGCCCCAATACCTAATGAGATCTCGAGAACCATCTCCAAAATGAAGCTTGATCCTCGAGGATCTGAGTTAGATAACTTAAATACCTAAAAGATAGATGACCAGATGACCAGATGCGAGGCACGAAGATGCCCCTAGTGAAAGAGATGCCCCAAGCGGTGAGGACTTTGGTTTAGATCAGATTGAGATGAGACTGGTTCGAAAAGATTCAAATGATGCAATCATCCTGCCCCCTCAGGAGCGAAATCGAAAGATGACCTTTCAGAAGGCTGATTGACAACAAGAGGTTACAGAGTAGAAGCGATCAGACTAGATTCGAGAAGCTATAGAAGCAATTTGGAGTGATCGAGAGGTCTTGCTGACCAAGTTTGACCATAGTTGACCATGGTTGACCAAATTTGACTAGAGTTGACCTTGATGAAAACATTGAAGATCTCAAGAGAATGATGAGGAGATGAGAATCTGGCAGGAAAATGACGCTAGAAGACTAACTGCACAAGCGTCCGATCCTAAAGGGTCCCAGAATTTAAAACATAATTTCAAGCTATCTAGAGATGTCAAATTTCAATTTCGATCCCGAAAATGGATTTAAAGAAGTTGATTTAGCCAAGGGTGCAATTTTTTACGCAAAATAAAGCACTTTGAAAATTAGGTCAAAAAGCTATATAAGGCCCAGAGGGGTCACTTTCAATTCATTATTCACCTTTGTCTTCTTGCGATTTTGAGCTATGAGAGAGAGAATGGAGGGCATTCCAGTGCATATGCATCGACTTGAGCACTCATGATGACATGCTTGGCTACCGGAGTATGACCCACTTGTGAGTAGTCGATAATCCTCCTTGCATTTCAACTTGTATTGCTTACTAGGTCGATTTAGGGTAGATTTGGCAACTTTTAGGACATGTTCTTCAAGTTTCACGCAAGGAAACAATTTTCTCATGCCAGCCTCAGTTGCCCCTCACACGAGGAAATGGTTTCCTCACATGAGTCAAGGATTCTTCGCCCGGGGTCTGCCTGGATGCTCGCGCGAACCGCTAGGTCAAGCCGCATGAACTTTCTCATTCTCGCGCAAAGGAACAGTTTCCTTGTGCAGGATGCTGCTGCAGAGTTGTAAAACCTTTTACTTGAATTTGCCAAATTTACATGAAATCAACTGAGTAAAGCATCGCAGAGTCATGTCTAGGATAGATGCATTACTGTATTTGTTGTTGTTGTGAAAACCATCATATTGAGATACTGATCCAATGTCATCACTTTCTTTGCAGGTTGACTTCCCTAACTTCACCTTTTGATCACATCATCTAGTGATCACCACGTTGGTACAAATATTGACAGATGTTGAGAGTGCACATATTGAGGGACTCGATCTAGGATATTTGCATGATATACCTGACATTCGGGTAAATCACGGTCTTCTTGGTGCCCTTGTTGAGCGTTTCCATTCGGAGATGAACACCTTCCATTTTCCGCTAGGGGAGATGATAGTCACTCTCAAGGATATATACAGGATCTTGCAGATACCTGTCCATGGTGCCCAAGTAGAGTATGATGTTCAGCTGAGAGTAGGCACAGTGGTGTTGAGGACCATATTCTGAGATGATCTAGTGATGGGTCGGGCCATCTCTTGGGAGGATTTGATCAATAGGTACAATGGTGCTCATCCATTAGCCGTTGTTCTTACTATGTTCCTGAGTTTCTATCTGGTTCTCGATCAAGGTCGGCATGGTTTGGAGTGTGGCTAGGGGTCGATGTTGCAACGGATGTTGGATAGACCAACAGTCAGATTCGAATGGGGAGAGTGTATGCTAGCCCATATGTACCATGAGATGCATGAGATCGTATATCGTGGTGCGAGGACCATGGCGGCATGTGTCTTTGTTCTTCAGATCTGGGCCTGGGAGCATCTCCCTATTTGTAGACCTATTTATCATGATACACAACAGGTGCTGGAGCCTTACATATACAGGTATGTAGGTCCGATGAGTCATCCATTCCTGGGTAAGATAGAGCAGTGGCGCAGATAGCTTGATGACATGGCGGCTATTGTCTGGAGACCATGGGTCGCTACTAAACCATGGGATGATGCTCGGAGAGAGCTTTCTTACATGTTTGTCTCGTGTCCACTGATTGGGCGCAGTGTTACTATCATTGAGTACTTCCTTGTTACACGTGTCTTGCGTCAATTTGGGAGACAACAGGACATCTCCCAAGAGTACTACCCCTATGCCCACTTCACCGATGAAGAGAAGGGGGGGCACCTGAGACTAGATCCAGAAAGGTGTGCGATCGAGGCATGCATACCTCAGGCTCGATGGGATTACATGGTGGATGTCACTAATGTAGGGATGACGCTTGCATACAGGGACCAATGCTTAGCCCATCCATTTCCTAGATTTACAAATCCTGCCAGCATGGGCCAGGGAGCATAGCAGCAGGTACTAGTACAACAACTTGTACAATAGCAGGCTGCATAGAAGGGGCCATAGGGACAATAGCAGCAATAGGTACCTATACAATAGTAGGTATCATTATAATAGCCTGGGTAGAGAGCATTGAGGCCTAGGTCAGCACAGACATACATCCCCCCAAGGACTATGGGGTCAGATGTAGGAGCGGGGAGTAGCGGGTCTCAACAAAGATCCACCAGGTAGAGGATAGGGGATCCACCACAACAAACTCCTTTGGCTGATGATATAGATATGCAGGATGTTCCGGCAGGTGCATAGGCACCACAACTGCGAGAGGCTCTCAAGAAGATCCGGGAGAGGGTCAGGCAGGTTCAGCGTGAGAGAGATGACTACCACACATGAGTCATCATATAGGAGACCCGCGTAGCTAATCGGGAGCAGGAGATCAGAGAGCTACGAGAGGCGCTAGCACGATTGCAGATAGAGACTAGATATGAGGTTTCCCAGGTAGCTTATTATTATGTGGCATATTATGGAGCTATTCCAGATGTATCAGAGTAGGTGCCTACATTTTCTATGTATGCTGGAGCACCACAGGCACCACCATAGCAGGCACCTCTGCAACAACCGATGCCCCCTCACCAGAGATCGATGCCACCTCCACAAGCACCAGCACAAGGACCACCACCACCACCTCCTCCAGGTGGCGATGGGAAGAGTTAGCATATTTGATATACATATTGTAGCTCCATTTTTTATACTGTTCTCGAGTAGCACCCTTCTTTTGTACATGACATTGATCTGACCGATATATATATATATATATATATATATATATATATATATATATATATATATATATATATATATATATATATATATGAGATCACAATTTTGATATCATTGTACTTGTTGATATATTGCCATGATGTTCATATTTTATGAGATGTGTCCTAGATGCTTTAGATGTATGGATTAGATATGTATGAGATGCACATGTTTTATTTTATGATGGTATATGAATATGCAATGTGAAATGCAATGATAGATGGTAGATAAATGAATGCAATGTATGATTTTATTTATGCTTATAATGGATGCACATGCAAATGAATATGTAAATGGATTTTATGGATGCAAATGGAAATGCAATGTATGTGATACTAATCATCTCATGTAGGATTTTAGCAATATATGATAGGTACTAATCAAAAGGATGTTTCAAAGATCGACAGCGAGGATCGAACACTTGTGCAGCCAACGAACCTGGGACAAAAGATGAAAACCTTTGATGAAAGGATCCAGAAGACAATCAAGAGAGCACCAAAACATAGTCTCAATGCAAGCCTAGAATGAAAGTGCAAGCCTAAGCTAAATGTAAACCCTAGGACTTGGTTGTTGGACTCATCGTATTATCATCATAGAGTGCTTTTAGGTAAGGGACAATCGCAAGATGTCATACAATCCTCACTAACATGAGAATATGAATATGACATAATTCTTAGATTTTTCAGAATGAGATGTAAGCATTAAGGCACAAGAAGCCAGAATGACTTGAACATCTATTCCTTTTAATTTAGCAAGTTAACATAAGCATCAAAGCACAATTGCTAGAATGACCTGAATGTTGCTTGTGAACAAACACACCAGACACACAAGAGTTCCTTCTTTTGCCAAAGAATGCTCATAGTGACCCTTATGTTCACTTCACAAGATGAGCGCTAGCAATTTTACTTGTAGCAGAAAGAAGTCACTCAAAATAGACAAGGAGAAGAACCAACCTCACCAAAGCGTCCATATAAAAGGAGTTGAGGTACACATGGACATCCAATATGAGATGAAGGCTCTTACAAATGGACACCCATCTTATGTGAATTATTTGGATCATTGGAACTAAACCATCAAACAGAAAGCAAAGGAAAAGATCATGCCCCAGTCTTCGCGTTTCTCAGTCAAGAAAAGACATCTTAGATTTTCTCGAGGAGGAATGATAAAGCCAAAAGAAAAACACACAAAAGAAAAGCTCAGCATAAATCAGAGAGTCACAAATTTAGTTTTAGTTTTAGCGGATTGAAGTCGAATCAGAAATGTACAATGTTTGAAGTCTCAACATGACAACGACAATAGGTAGTTGTAGTGAGAACTGATGAAGTCTCAAGGAGATATCGGAGCGCGAACCAAGTATCAGTAGGAAGACGCAGTGAGAACCACTAGTGACCAATACAAGAGAGATCCTCAAGGACAAAAATCTCAAAAGTAGCTAGGCATCAACAAGCAGACGCAGTGAGAATCACTAGTGACTGATGCACGAACAAAACTTTTGAAAGCGGTAGGACGAAGCCCCCTAGACCAGGAAGGTGCCCCCAAGTGTAACCAGTTCCAATCCATGAAGAGTCGAGGAAAATCTCAAAGACAACTGAAAGCAAGCGCATGAGCTAGAAAACTAAAGCGGGAAACGAACTAAAAGAAGGAAACAAACTAAAGTAGGAAAGTGGGAAAGAAAACTAAAGCAGGAAAGCAAGAGCCAAATGGTGTTGAGATGAGATGTAGCTTCAAGAAATAAGAGGCACCTGTTTACCAGGTTTTCACCATCTTGGCAGAGATTCTATTTTTTCTACCATGACGCCTGTTTACCAGGTTTTCATCAATGACACATTTTTTCTTCTTTTTCAATTTTTTTTGTACTTCTCTTTTTTTTTTTTTGTATTTTGAATATTTCATTTTTTTTGTATTTTTGTATTTTTTTATACTTTTCAATTTTTTTAAATTATTATCAAGGCGCCTGTTTACCAGGTTTTCACCAAGATAATAGATACATCAAAGTGCCTGTTTACCAAGTTCTCACTAAGATGATCATTTTTTTAGGACATTTTGCAATTTTTAGGATTTTTGACAATATACCATTTTTTGGATTTTTTCAGGACCAATAAGTATGTACATGAGCATACAAGGAATGCCTCAGCTGTAGAATTTCTTCAAGTCAAGAGCATTGATAGGCTCTTTGAGCTTTTCTCCTTTAGTGGTGGAGAGTCGATAAGCGTCAGACCCAAATGTTGCAATAATAACATATGGACCAAGCCAGTTTGGCTCAAATTTTCCTTTCTGGATCCGCTGCTGTTGATTCTTGGGGTTTCCTCTCAGGACGAGATCACCCACTTGCAATTCCCTTTGTTTGACTTTCTTATTGTAAGCTTTAGACATCCTCTTTTGGTATGCTCTTAGATGATCGAACACCACCTTCCGACGTTCATCCAGTAACTCAAGCTCTTGAAGCCAGGATATTCTATTTTCTTCATCAGTGACGAGGCCCCTTAGAGAGATTCACAATGTTGGAATCTCGACCTCAATAGGCAATACTGCATCTGCTCCATAAACCAAGACAAAGGGCATGGCCCCCTTTGGTGTTTGAATACTTGTTCTGTAGGCCCATAAAGCCAGATTAATCTAGAGGTGCCAATCTCTACCAGATTTATGAATTGTTCTGTGCAATATTTTGAGAATTGTCTTATTAGAAGCTTCTACTTGTCCATTACCCTGGGGATAATAGATAGATGACCAATGCTGAATAATCCTAAATTTGGTGCATAATTCTCTTAGGTCCTTGTTCTTGAATTTTCCCCCATTGTCAGTGATAATGGATGAGGGTACACCATATATACAGATGATATAGTTTAGTATAAACATAGCCACATACTTGCCATCAACTATAGCCAGAGGCACTGCCTCAACCCACTTGGTAAAATAGTCGGTAGTTGTGATGATGAACTTATGTCCTCTTGAAGAAGAAGGATTTATTTGACCCACCAAGTCAAAGGCCCATTGTTGAAATGACCAGAAAATGATGAAAGGAATAAGCTCTTTAGTAGGAGCATGGATCAAATTTCCATGAAATCGACATTGTTTACAAGTCTTGGCATATTGAATAGCTTCTTTCTCCATATCTGGCCAGTAGTAACCAGCTCTAATAAGTTTCTGAGCTAATGTCAGACCACTTGAATGAGACCCACAGATACCTTCATGTACCTCAGCTAGCACATGTTTGGACTCATTGGGTTCTAGACACCTAAGGAGGGTACCGTCTAGACCCCGTCTATACAAGTCATTTGCTATGATGACATACAGTGAAGCATTACGAATTAGGTGACGCTTTTCATTATGGGTATAGGTGTCTGGAATGATTTGGTCATAGAGGTAGGGATAGATATGGTGGTAGTGAGATGAGTCATGTCCAATGACTGAACAGATCATCTTAGATTCGAGAATGTCATAGGCTGGGTAGTGTAATGCCTCCACCAAGAATTTGTGTCTGAAGTCATTTTCTGGCATTTGTAACATTGAAGCAAGTGTGGCCATAGCATCAACTACTTTATTTTCTACCCTTGGAATTTGCTGGAAAGAAATATGTGCAAAATACTATTTGAGATCATCCACCATTCATTTGTAAGGCACTAGCTTGTCATCTTTTGTTTGGTAGACATCATTAACTTGGTTGATGATTAAGTGAGAGTCTCCAAAGACCTTGAGCTCATCCACACGCCATTCAACGACTATCTTCATACCGTTAATGAGAGCTTCATATTCAATGATGTTGTTTGTGTAGGGAAACAACATTTTATAAGCTTTTGGCATTGAGTATCTTTGAGGTGTTATAAACATAATGCCTACACCCGATCCTTGTTGAGTGAATGATCCATTAAAGAACATGCTCCAAGCTTGATGTGTGATAAGCATGATGGATTCATCTGGGAATTCAATATTCAAAGGCTGGTGATATTTTAGAGGAGCTTCCACCAACTGATCAACAATTGCTTATCCTTTAATAGCTTTTCTTTCCACATACTCAATGTCAAATTCGTTGAGTATCATAACCCATTTTGCTAGTCTACCCATGAGGGAAGCCTTGCTCAATAAGCACTTTAGTGGATCAATTTTTGCAATAAGCCTTGTAGTGTGAGCTAGCATATAATGCCGCAACTTCTGAGAAGAAAATACTACTGCTAGACAAGCTTTCTCAATGATGGAATAGTTCATTTCATAAGACACCAATGTTCTGTTGATATAATATATAGGTCTCTCTTTGTTGTTTTAATCTTCTTGAGCTAGGAGAGCACCCAAAGATGTGTTCATTACTGAGATGTATAGTATGAGCGAATTTCCAAGAATAGGAGGCATCAATATAGGTGGATTAGCAAGATACTATTTAATCTGAGTAAGTCCTCTATCACATTCTTTGTTCCACTCATAAGTCACACCCTTATGCAAAGTTTTAGTGAATGGTTGTGACTTGTCAGCCAACTATGAAATGAAGCACCAGATAGATTGTAGCCTTCCCTATAGTCCTCTCATTTGACTAATGTTCTTGGGTGGAGGCATGTCCATAATAGCTTGTACCTTTTCAGGATCAACTTATAATCCTTTAGTTGAAATGATATAACCCAAGAGTTTCCCAGAAGTGACACCAAAAGCACACTTTTTGGGATTAAGTCTAAGACTAAATTGTTCCATGCGGTCAAGTATGGGATCCAAATCTATGAGATGATTTTTTCATTGCATGCTTTTGGATAAAGTATCATCCACATAATCTTCCATTGTTTTATGCATTATATCATGGAAAATCATGGTGACAGCTCTCTGATATGTTGCTCCAGCATTCTTAAGCCCAAAAGGCATGACATTCCAGCAAAAGGTGCCTAGGCACATGTGAAAGCGGTCTTTTCTTGATCTTCTGGTGCAATTTTTATTTGATTATAGCCAAAAAAGCCATCCATCAAGGAATACATCTCATAACCTGTCATCATGTCCACTATCATATCAATGTTGGGTAGTGGGAAGTCATCTTTTGGACATGCCTTATTTAGGTCCTTGAAGTCCATGCAAACATGAATGGATTTATCATGCTTGGTGACTGGAACAATGTTTGAAATCCATTCTGCATAATCAATAGTCCTTATGAAACCAACCTTAAGAAGCTTTTCTGGCTCTACTTTGACCAAAAGTGCTATGTGTGGATGCATTTTTTGAAGCTTCTGTTTGACAGGTTTAATACCTGGTGCAATGGACAAATGATGCATGATTAGATTGGGGTCTAATCTAGGCATGTTAGAGTAGGTCCATGCAAAGTTTATTTTCTTTCTTTGAAAGAAGCTAGTGAACTCTTCTTTTTCTTTTGTAGATAGTGACTGAGCTAGATGAATAATTTGTGGAGCAGCCTCTATACCCAAATTCACTGGCTGTGTCAGTTTGATCAATACTGATGACCTCTCTTGAAAGTGGCTCAGAAGTGTATCAAGTATCTCATCCTTGGGTGCCTCAAAGAGGTTTTCACCATTGGATACATCTTTTATTTTTACTATTTTTGGTTTTGATATTGCCACAATGTGGTTTTCACCATCAGAGCATCTATTTTTTATTCTTTTAATTTTTTCACTAAGATACTTGATATCCACCTCTGTCATGCTGACACTACTTTTGCTAGTGGAGGACATTACAAGTTCAATAGCATGGAGGTAACATGCTAGATCATAATCATTCTAGAATGTTAGGACTTCATTGGACGATGAGGGGGAGTTCCAGTTTATTAGATTGGGATTTTTGAGGGAGAGGGAAGTAGTGACTAGTTGAATCACATCCATAGTATAGCCATCAAAAGTGAGAATGAGAAAGTCAAGACGTAGAGCGATCTCATCTAAAGGAGCATTCGAATCCCTATAAGACCTTACATCAAAAGTAGAGGACAAGTTAACAGTGGTGGCATCTAATTCGTGTGACCTAATGCTAGACCCTTCACCTACTTCGAGAAGTCTTTCATAAGTGTGCACCATGTCTATGTCTTTATCACAAGTAGCATCAGACAAAGATTCAAATTTGTACTCGTGTGAGTCAGTACTTGATGTGGGAATTCCATTAGCACTGGCTTTATCATCATCTTTACCCCTTGCAGTATTAATAGCTCGATAAAGTAGATCTTTTTCAAACTGTTCTTGGAAATGTGGAGTTATGTACCATTCACGCTGAGAGTCGAGATCAACTATTTGTATTTCTCTCCATTGGTCATAAGTGAGTCGATGCACCGAAACGGTCTCATCCGAATCACTATCAGTCTCTACCACGTGGACAGGTATAATGTGTTCATCTAGTTTTGCAAATATTGCAGCAAGTTCTGGAGGAATAGGATATGGAAATGTGTCTTCATCAGAGCTGGCCTCTGGATTTACCTCTAGAGTAGTATCTTCAAACTCTGGTTTAGGTTCAAGTTCAGGTTCTGGCACAAACTTGTTTATCCTTAAATGAAAAGGGATCTTTTTGAAGCCTAAGCCAGCAGTATCCTTTGTATGGCGACCTGTAGCTTCAATGGGCTTCAACAAACCATTGTCATTCCTTCCTATAGGACCACTCCCCTTATAGCCAAAGCGCTTCATGATCTTGAAGGCTTCACTGTATGGCTCTTGTTCTAAGTTTGGAGGTGGAGTAGTTGTTTCAACTATTTCTTTTCCTTTATATATCCAAGCTTTGACAGCTCTTTCTTCATCCTCATCTTCTAAAGGTGTAGAGGCCCTTACAAAGGCACCATTGTAGGTTGTTTGAGGAGGGTCATCAGAATTTTTGTCATCTCAAAAGGTCTCCCATAAGAGTGTGGAGATGGAGGTAGAGCAGCTAGTGATAGCACAAGTTCAATTCGGTATTCTCCCATGCTTGTATCCTTAAGTTTCAAGGTTTGTTCCATTTCCTTTAGCTTAGCATCATAGAACTCAGTGGACTCTCTATTAGCTAGAACAAAGCTATCTGTAGATTACACAAGAGTGTTGCAAGAGTAATTGGTATTAGTAGGCACAGTGACTTCCACTCCATGGAATGGAAACTTAATGCATTGATGGTATGTGGATGGAACAACCTACATCTCATGAATCCATGGCCTACCCAACAAGATGTTGTAGGCAAGAGGAATGTCAAGAACTTGAAAAGTAACATCTCTTTCAACAGGTCCTATGTGGATAGGTAGCACAACTAAGCCTTGGGACTTGTGTTCCTCTTCATCATAAGCTTTGATGGTAATATTTTTGTGGGAGTCTATACAATTCTCATCATAACCTATCTAAGTAAGCAGCTTAGCAGAACAGATATTAATACCAGCACCATTGTCTATGAGCACTCAGTGGATGCGCTTAGGACCTATCATGACCTCTATATGCAAGGGAGCATTATGTGGATGGCTTAGAGAGTGATCGTCTTCTTTAGAGAAGGATAGATAGTGAAGCAAGGTCAAATGACCCACCATAGATTGGAACCGTTTAAGATCAAGATCCTTGGGAACGTTTTCCTCGACGAGGGCTTTATCTAAAATCTACCTGTGAGCAGGCAAGATCTTCATCAACTCAAAAATGGTAATCTAAGCATTAGTTCATTAGAGCTGATCTAAGATGCTATAACTAGCTAAGCTAGATGTAGGAACCAACTTCATGTTCTTGTTGGCAGGGCCAACATCAGTCTTGTCAGCAATTTGTTTTGGAGCAGACATAGGAGGATCGGGACCTTTCAAAACAACCCTTCCTCATGATCGAGTGATGACATTAGCATAATCTTGAGGTTGTTCAGATTCAGATGAATGAGATGCGGAACTATGCAAGATGAAGGGAGTCTTAGGTTTGGGAGTGTTGCCACCCCCCTTAATGGTAATCATGTCACAATACTCTATCTCAATAGGTTCAATCATACCAATGACATTTCCATCATTCGTGTACATGTAATTGACTTTAGCATTGGTAGTCTTAGCATTTGAAGACTCACCCTTCTCATGAGGAGGGAAGGGATCCTTGAATGCTTGATGGTCCAAATTCTTGTTATGGCCATCCATAACAATGTCACCACTATCAATCAAATCTTGGACCTTGTGTTTCAACTAAAGACAAGTAGAAGTCTTATGACCCTTATTCTAGTGATAGTCATAGTAAGCATTGTCATTCCATCAATGAGGTCATGGTTGTGGGTCATAGAGATGCTTTTCCAAAGGAGAAAGAATCTGATTCTGCACAAGAGTTTTATATACCACATCAAGTGGTTCTCCCAAGGAAGTAAATTCGCGCTTGGGTTGAGATGCCCAAGGTTTGTTCCTAGAAAACCTTGAAGGTTATTGATTTTTCATCATAGGCTTTTCAGCAGCTTTGACCGCCTGTATGCTAGAAGAGATATTAAAGACAGACTTAGCAAGTTTCACGGTCACATTGTCGACCACTCCATTGTTCACAATGTCTCTATTCTTGTTAACAAACTTCCCTTTATCCTTATTTGGGTTTGAAGATCCTTGTTTGTCGTCTTTACTTAAAGTCAATTCCCCTTTTTTGATCATAAAGGCCTCTATTCGCAGTTCTTGTTTAATCATACTATCAAAGGTTAAAGGACATTGTAATTGCACTTGGTATCCGAAGTCTGGGATAAGATTATCCAAGAAAATGTCAAGTCTCTTGGACTCTGGTAGCTTGTGAGGACACCTTGTAAATAATTGTCTCCACCTTTGGAGAATTGTCAAAAAAGATTCTCCTTGTCACTGTTTTAAATTGCAAAGATCCCGGATGTTGACTGGATGCTGAATATTATGCGAGTAATGTTGGAGAAATAGATTAGCCATTTCATCAAAAGTCTTAATGCTAGTGGGTAGGCGAGAAAACCACTCCATAGCTGGTCTGCCCAAGATACAAGGAAATAGGTGCATAAGATACATTTGGTCATGCATGAATTCCATAGATAATGCACCAAACTCCCTTAGGTGATCTTGGGGATTGGTTGCACCCAAGTATTTGTCATATTTTAGGAGCTCTACACCTCTAGGAAAAGGTGGCATGTGAAGACTTTTGTCAAAGGGGAAAGGACAAATACTTTCCATTGTGATTTGTTGGGTTCCATTGTGAATTGTTGGGCAGGTTTTTTCTTATTCTTCGCAAGTTGACTAATCTGATCTTGCATGTCTTGAACCATTTTTTGCAACTTTGTGGTCTCAGTCTCTTCTTCCTTGGCCACAAGCGTTTCAACCTGATAGTCTGGGGGTAACTTGGCCCCTTGTTTAGCTAGCTCAAGAAAGTAATTGTCCTTCTCTTCTAGAAGGAGAATCTCCATCATCTTAATAAGACCCTTATTTTCTTTGGCAGCGTCTATATCATTTTGAGTTATGGTGTCATCACCATCATTTCCAAGGATCTCATAAACACTAGGGACTTCATCCTGACTCTGATAAAAAGGATCATTAGTAGTGATACGCTGGTTGACCACCTTGAGCTTGTTGTTGATCATCTTGGGTTAGATCATAGCGTTGCTCATGTCGAGGTTGAGCATGATGTTGGTCATTAGAAGATTGACCAAAATTTTGGTTGTTTTGAGACTGATCAAAAGTTTGACAGTATTTGCCTGGTTGGAAGTCAAATGGCTCTCCCATCTTGTTGTAGGCTTGTGTAGTAAATGAGGACTCAGTAAAATGATACACACAACATTGAAAGGGCATGGCCAAGGTAACCTTTGGTGTGTGAATAGGATCAAAAGGATCAATAGGTTTAGATGAGTCAATATCATCAACATGATCGATAGGTTCAATGATAGGACTAGTCCGAGGAAGCGGTCTTCCAAAGTTGTGAAATAATGAGTTGTTTTGGAAGAATGAGTTATCTTGACCTTGAAATGAGAAACCAAGTTGCGCTTCAAACAACAGATTAAAACACTCTTGGAACACTGGAGATGATTGAGACGAGCTATCTTTCAAAGTAGTCAATGAAGAACTTGAGGATCCCTCACAACGTTCAGATTGCACAATAGGTTCGGGACAACTTGTTTCCTGATTATGAGGTTTATCTCTATCTTGATTAGTATTACGAATGGGGTAAATTTTTCCACTTTGAGTCGTGACAATCATAGATGAAGATGAAATGAGAGAAGACTCAGGATAATGCTAAAACTCTATCTCTAGGAATAATGAAAAGGAGATAAAGGCTAGAACAACCAAGATGTGAAATGCACTTGGTACGAGTTGTCAGGAGTATGGCCAGAACAACTGAGATAAGATTATCACAATGCAAGGTACAAAAGCACAAAGAGATGAGACAAAAATCAAGGAGACAAATGAGAGTTTAAGAAAAATCAATCAGTTTGCAACTCGAGACACTCAGTTTTTGATAGTGAACAACAAGAAAATAGATAAACAGACATCAGACAAAAACCAGATCATATAAATAGTCAACCAGTCAATGGGAAATAAGTCTCTATTTTGGAAAACTAGGCTACAGGTTCACGCGAGAGAACACCAGGCCACGTGAGAGAATGCTAGGCTTTGCGTGAGAGAATGAAAGCTCGCATGAGAAAGTACTCAATTTCTGAAACTTCGTGCGGAAAAAAGACAGTGTTCGACAGTTCAACACAAATTTTGAGATAAAGGACAGGTTTCAAGACATAATGTAAATGATTCTTAGATAGGAAATCCAGTTTCTAGTTAGCTTGAAGGATAGTTTAATCAACAATCTCAGTTTGATGGTTGCAATCATTCATTTACAAGCATAAAGGTTTGATCAAGCAATGACGACACAAGTAGTCGAAAATAGACCTACCAAGGACAAAGAAACCTGGTAGTATTATGGGAGTCTTTGTTTAATCATGATGGACAAGTTTAAGATTCGATAACAAACACATATTTATCCCTACAAAAGAAATGGTGAGAAGACAAAACCTTTGCCCCACTGCTTATGTGCATGTGTGCACCTCACATAGCTGTGTCACCCCCTAGAGGGCACTCGTGTTTTTGGTGTTTCCAAGGAATCAATAGTATATGTTCAAAGATTACCCTTGCGGCAAGGGCCAGTGTCATATACCACCTTCAAGCATCCAAGTGCATGCCTATGGTGGGAATCTACAGGAGAGATTCTTCCCCCTCCCTGTGCAAATATTATGACTCCTTTCAGAGGTGAACCGAGTAGGAAACTAACTAGGGAAATTTCTTAGTGGGATTCCATCCACACTAACCTTTGGTTCCCCCAATATAGGGCTAGGGCCTCATAGCCACACCAACACCCAAAATTCATACATCCCTGCAAGAAGGGCTAGGAGCGGCGCCGCTTAGTACAATAGATAGAGCCTTCTCAAGATGATGTCAAAATCAAGAGAAGGAAGTTAACATGGTTTTAGAGTCTTTAGACTCAACACAAAATTCTTTATTATAGTGAGGCGGAATCACTGACGATAGGTGCATACTCACTTGGGCCATTCCTAGAGGTTCAACTTCCGGCAGACCCTCTAAAGGTGACACAACTTGGCTTAGATCTGAGGGTTTGATTTTATGTTTCTCTCAAAGAGAGAAGAGCATACTTCTCTACCTCTTCACTTCACCCAAACACATCAAGAAAATTCATCACCGATTCAGCTTCACTCCACCAAATCCACAAGCTTTTGGGTTTCTGGTTCTCTCAAAGAGAGAAGAGCATAATCCCCTAGCAAGTAGAAGTGTTAAAGATTCACTACCTTTCCCCACTTCCCCAGGTATCCATCATTCTAGCAACATCTGGGTCTCAGTTTCATCCATGGGCATCACTTCCACGTAATGAAGAGCCTTTTCCCTACTTTGCTATCATGACCCTTAAGAAATTTTAATGGAGCCCTAATTAGACTATATGAATGAAAGCAAGAAAATGAACACAACATTTTAATTATTCTTCGACAAATGTCCTGCAATCAAATGATTAGCAAGTTTTAAGATCTTCGACAAAGCGACCTACAGACCACTGTTATGCTGTGATAAAAATAGAGATATAAAATAAACAACAAAAACCAGATGTCAGGAAAAAACAACAGAAAATTACAGAATCTAGAAATTTTAATTGTCTAACAGAGAAACTTCGCACGAGGAAGTATTGCATAGTGTGTGAGAAAATACTAGGGCCTGCGTGAGAAAGTACAATGTTACGTGAGAGAGTGCTAAAGGGAGAAAAACTTTGTGCGGTATGCTCAGGAATCTCGCACGAACTTTCATACATAGAGAAGTACGAACATACGATAGATTGCATAATTCAAAAAAAGTTTAAAATCAATGAGGCCAGAAATCAAATTTTCTGCCCCACGGTGGGCACCAGAATGTTATAAGCTAAACCTGGACCTCTAATCCAGCTACAAACACAACATAGTCATTGATCGATCATCAAATCATGAAATTGAGTATGAATTACCCATTCGCATGATTCTATCAATTCGACCTGTTGCCTTCTAATTAACTGGGGTGTTTGATTTACTCTCAGAATGAGAGCCAACAACCTTAAGACCAAGCTAATATGAAGGATTTTCAAAGCTTGAAAGATGAACAACAATGAAATTAATCTAGAAATGAGTGCAATTAATCTAAAAGCTTGAGAGAAATATGAAGGGCAATTAATCTAAATAACTTGAAGTAAATATGATAATGCAAGCTAATCTAAATAGCTTTGAAAGAAATATGATATTAATCTAAATGACAATGATCAAACTATATTAAATGAGAGTGCAATATTATACTAAAATGAGAAATTAAACTAATTATGTAATGAAAAAGCTTAGAAATATGAAGATAAATGAGACTAAAATTCGCTATAGTATGGATGCTCTCACAATTGCCTCCTAATTAAAGAGGAAGAAGGTTCATTATATAGACAAGCCTAGGAGAGGAATGAAGAGTTTCTTGAAATGAAATCGATGACTCTTCATTCCCAATTGAGACAAATATTCAAAGATTTATTTAATTAAAGAAAGGATTATTGCCACATATGGGTGACCATTCGAATAATTTGAATTATTAATTCAAATAAAGGTGTCCATTCAAATAACTAAATAAGATTAATTCCTTTTTATGTGTATTAGCCAAAGGGGGTGGATTTTTAATTTAATTTAAAGCACTTAGGACTTTAGAATTAAATTAATATATCATAGGGATTATTTAGCTAATAAAGTTGAATACTTAGGAATTAATTATGGTGTGAGATTAATGCAAATTAGGGTTTTTCCAATTGACATTAAGTCAAGTAAAGTCAGATAGGAGAGAGAAAATTGCCTAGTAAAATAGGACTTTAGAGATGTGAAATTGAAGAAATGCACCAAAATTGATTGAAATTATTAGGTGCCAATTTTGGGGTATTACAATTTGGTGGTGGTTAATTAAGGTATGAGAGGTAGAATAGAGCTAGGTTTTACATAAGAAGTTAGACATAAAGAACCATAATCCATATGGCTAATAAAATCATCATGACATGGAGAAATATTATAATCATAAGGTGAAACAATATCATGAGTAGATGAAGCAATTGGATCTGTACTCCATAATGTACTCTTCATAGAATTGGAGAGTTTATATATATTGAGTGTATTCTCCACAATAAATGCATCATAAAGTGGATTGTGTGAAGGATACTTGTTGAAGTGTAGTATAAAATTAGGATCAAGCACATTACTATCATTCTCCATAGAAGAAACATGAAACACACAAAAATCATGGAGGAGTGAAGGGTATCTAACAAAAGGAACAACAATAAGTCTTAATATAAAATAGGTGTATATATGGTAATATAATGCTTCTATAGGGAAAATCATCCCATTTGTGTGATAGAATGTTGTAATTAAATTAAAGAAAATAGATTACACATTACAAATTGCATAAAAATGTTATAATTAGTAATAGAAGAATGAATAAATGCAAATGATAGAGCCATAAAAAGCAAGAAATACAAAGCTCACAAAACTATGCAACAAAAACTCAATACATGATACATATAATGTAATGTTTTTATATATCATAATGGTAGTCTTAATATAAAATTGGCGTATATATAGTAATATAATGCTTCTATAGGGAAAATCATCCCATTTGTGTGATAGAATGTTGTAAATAAATTAAAGAAAATAGATTACACATTACAAATTGTATAAAAATGTTATAATTAGTAATAAAAGAATGAATAATTGCAAAGGACAGAGCCATAAAAAGAAAGAAAAATAAAGATCACAAAACTATGCAACAAAAACTCAATACATGATACATATAATGTAATGTTTTTATAAATCAGAAAGGTAGTCTTAAATGAGATTTGAAATACATGTAAAATATAAACCCTAAAACTAAATCAAGGATGTGTGAGTGGGTAAAGTAGGGAAAAGACGGGTGATATAGTACCAAGGCCTACAAATCTATCAAAAGATTAAATTACCATATATCAATTACTCAATGCCTCAATTTAGCCTTGAGTTAGATCTCTACAACCAATACACTACTAAGAATGCACAAACACCTTTAAAACACTTCAACACACTTCATTCATTGAAAAACTACCCCAAAAGACCATTTTAAACACACCCTATGGGAATTTTCTAAAATAGCACATCTCAAGTTGTCAATAGACTTTGTTAAATGTCCTACAAGCATTGAAAAGAAAATGCCTAGCTAAAACATCATTGTTGGCTATCTATCCAGAACTAAAAGTTCTACCATCTCTTACAAGGCATTTCAATGCTTGATACACATCTCTCAAGCTCCTATTTGTCATTCGCCTCAGTAGGGCATGAAAAGATTCAATCGTTGCTTTACAATGTGTGAAAATATAGATTTAGCTGTAATATAGATATAATCTAAACTAATCCCATCCTTAACCCTATCATCACTGCAGATACCACACATATCACCGTGAGGGTAGAGGAATTCAAAGTAGACTTCAAGACCACTACAACACTAGATTTTCACCTTCAGTACTTGGCCTCCCCATTAGGAGAAGACCTTTCTTAAAACATAGATTACACCTTCTATCATGAGACCCAACTCATCCATTTTGGATCCAAGCCATCCCAATCCCTAAGTCCACCTTCTACAGTAAACCCACAATCATATAGTACAAGAAAAACATAACATAATTTGGGTGAGAAAGTTTACTTGATTCATTAAGACTGTTGATTTAGACATCATGGGAACTCTTCAGAATAGTCAAAAGATAATCAAAATACTTTTTAAAAATAACGGGTAATCCTCTTATTTATAGATCCCAACTTGGCTTGATCTTTGACTAAAAACTGTGAATGCTTGAGGAACACTAACATTCATCCTAATTAAAGTTGTTATTTCATATGATGTTCATAGCACTATATATATCATTGGGTGAGCTCTATGGACACTAGTAGAAGACCTTGATTTTCTTTGACAATATAGTGATTTTTTCTATATCCCTCTCGTAAGCAATCTAATCAGCATTATAGTTAGATATATAAAATGATGCTACTATTATAACAATAACCTTGGCATTAAATTCATGATGTTTTTTGATCTTTTCTCTTAATTGTCCTTTGGATATTGGTTGTCCTATTGTAAGAATACTTTCACATGTTATTTTCTTATTGATTATATAAGATGATATTGCATCTTCTCTGTGATAGAAAAAGTATTTCTACTTTCTGATCACCTTGATTGTGATGGTTGTTGTTCACTTATGAAACTTATACCATATTCATAATATCATGTTCCTATTATAGTTGGTTATTCCTATGATATATGTGTTCCTTCAAAGGTCACTGTAGCAATTTCATGCTTATTGACACATACTTATGATCATTATTATTAACATTGCTTATGTAGCTTGATGATGCATGATTGTTTAATAATAGTGACTCTATGATCTTCTTGAAATAGTACTTCAATCTTCAATGGCTCCTTGGTTTGTTCTTGTTAACATCTACTATGCTTCTAAATTGATGACGTAGCTCTACTTCTAGCATATGAAAATGATCTCCATTTCTTGTTATTTATCATTTTTCATGTTTGAATTATGATATATTGTTAAGCTCCTAGCTAAGCACTTTCTTTTTTTCTGAAAAAAAAAAACATGTATATCATTATTTTGTGCATATAGAAGTGGTCTTACACATGTGACCTTGATTCTTATTTTCATGTATCTATGTTTTTATAAATATCTTTGATCTTTTTTTTGAAGTTTTTCAGTATGTAGTATTATCTTTGATCACAATTTATGATGCATAACCATTAAACTAATACCTCTATTTTAGACTATGCATATTTGTTCTTACAAGATGCTCATTCTTTTTCTGTGACTATCATTCTTTTTGTGTGGCTAGAAAATTCTCATTCATCAGCATCAATGATTATCAATGTTAACATTGCTTCAGTGTAACACTGATTTTTAGTGTTAACACTAGCAAGCAACACTGATTGTCATTGTTAACACTGATTGTCAGTGTTAACAATGATTGTATAAATGGAGAGATATCACATTATGTTCTATTTCAAGATGTAGAAATTAAAATGTAGATATTAGTGATGCCTCGAGTTAAAGAAACTAAGATGTTGATTAACTTTCTCAAAATATATTTTTAATATCTTGCTCGTCTTTCTAAAACCTTGATTTCATGCCACAAATAGAAATGCTATGGATTTATTACCAGAAGCTTTAGCCCATTCTTTGTCCCTTTGACTATTAATAAATCCATAGCATTTCTATTTGTTCCAGCATATGGGTGTTCTTTTCCTTATTAACATTGATTAACAGTGTTAACACTTTACACTCATTATAATCAGTGAACTAACAATGCTAACATTGAAGCACTGTTAACATTGATTATTGGTGTTAACACTGATGATCAATGTTAACATTGCTACAGTGTAACACTGATTGTTAGTGTTAACACTAGCAAGCAGTGTTAACACTATGTTTAACACTGATTATGTGTAAATGTTAATTTACAACTCATATTCTCTGCATTGTATACTTAAGATACCATGGCCACATCTATTCATTTTTACACCCATATACTGCCACAAATAGAAATGCTATGGATTTATTACCAGAATCTTTAGCCCATTCTTTGTCCATTTGAATGGTAATCAATCCATAGCATTTCTATTTGTGCCAACATATGGGTGTTCTTTTCCTTATTAACATTGATTAATAGTAATAACACTTTACACTCATTATAATCAGTGTTAACAATGCTAGCATTGAAGCACTGTTAACATTGATTATCAGTGTTAAAACTGATAATCAATGTTAACATTTATTACCAATCAAAGGGACAAAAAATGGGCTAAAGGATAACAGTAATAGCCAGTCCAAAGTTACATAGTAATTCTATTTCCCTTCACAGTCCAAAGTTACACATAATCAATGTTAAACATGTGTTTGTGCTTCATATGGATATCTCCTCGATCAAATCATTGTGTTTGTCCATATTTCAGGCCACTGATGGATGCTATTGAGAATATTAATGTTCTAGGACGCGTAGCTATGGAGACCACATATTCTCATCTTCTCACAGATCTTCTTGATTTTCTTGCTGTAGCCAAAGTAGTGGTAGCCCAAGAAGGCAGTGCACAAATGGGTAAACGAAAAAGAAAAGGAAATTCTATTTATAGAATGGTTATTCATTCTAATGATGTGGATTGTCATGATTAGATTCACATGAGTAGGGGAGCCTTCTTTCATCTAGATACTATCCTAAGGCTAAAAGGAAGCTTGATAAATATGATACACTTGACATTAGAAGAAAAACTTGTGATGTTCCTCCACACCCTTGTCCACAATTTGAGGAACCACAAGATTGCCCACAATTTTGGGCACTCAGGAGAGACAATCAGCCGATACTTCCACAAGGTGTTGAGGGCTATCTTAGCACTCCACAAGGATTTCTTTGAACCACCTAGTCCAAACACTCCTCCTGAAATTAGTGGGAACTAACGTTTTGATCCATTCTTCAAGGTAATTCTTGTGTTGTTACAAATTTCTTGTATGGATTTTTATTCTTATCATATTATTGGTTGACTGTAGAATTGATGATTTTATCATATCATATAGGATTGTGTTGGCGCTATCGATGGAACCCATATACTAGTCACCATCGATGTCGACATGTAGGGTAAATATCGTGATAGAAAAGGCAACCTGTCGCAAAATGTTATGGGTGTGTGTTCCTTCGATTATAAGTTTCAGTATTGACTTGCTTGTTGGGAAGGGTATACTATGGATAGTCATGTTCTAGCTTCAGCTCTGTCAAGAGAAAATCCTCTTGTTGTTCTCCCCGGTAAGCCAAATCATAGCTTAATATACTCAAGTGTACAATCAATGTTTCAAGTTTTAATAATATACTTTATTTATGTAGGAAAATATTTTCTAGTGGATGTTGGATATCCCAATGCACCTGGATTTCTTGCTCCTTATCAGTGTACATGCTACCACTTGAAGGAGTTTTCAAGAGAGAATCCAATAAACTCTCGACAAGAGTTGTTCAACCACCAAAACTCCTCTCTTAGAAACTCAATAGAGCATACATTTTGTATTCTGAAGAAGTGTTTTCCAATCTTGAGGCATGCCACGTCTTATTCTATCATGATACAATCCCATATTGTATTAGCATATTGCATACTACATAAATACATTACATTAGAAGATGACATTCCATCAGAAATTGGTACCGAAGAGGAAGATGATCATGATGGGATAGATGTACCAATGCTGGAGACATATGGGTTGTCTCAGCGTCATAGAGACCAATGGGCACAGTTCTGAGATGATATAGCAAGTAGAATGTGGGAAGAGTACAGATCCTGATAATAGTTATTCTTTTATGGGTCAAGACTACATGATGGTTTCCTTTTTCTTTTGTTTTTATCTGGAAGTAATGGACTTTTATGGGTCAATGTGTTTTATTTGACCAAAGTGATGTATGAAGATGCTTTGATATACATGATGGTTTCCTTTTTCTTTTGTTTTTATCTAGAAGTATTCGACTTTTATGGGTCAATGTGTTTTATTTGACCAAAGTGATGTATGAAGATACTTTGATATACATGATGGTTTCCTTTTTCTTTTGTTTGTATCTAGAAGTATTGGACTTTTATGGGTCAATGTGTTTTATTTGACCAAAGTGATGTATGTAGATACTTTGATATACATGATGGTTTCCTTTTTCTTCTCTTTGTATCTAGAAGTATTGGACTTTTATGGGTCAATGTGTTTTATTTGAGTAAATTGACGTATGAAGATACTTTGTTTTACATCATGGTTTCCTTTTTCTTTTGTTTGTATGTGGAAGTATTCGACATGTTGGTTTTTTATTTTCTATAGTATATCAATGTATGCAGATACAATGATACAATTATATGTCCATAAATATATTCCATGGCATATGTTTATACCATTAACAACAAAATGTACATTGTGATCAGCTGATCTACATCATGGCATACATAGAACTAATGATGAGCATGGAAGAAATTGGTAACATGAGAAAAATATCTTCTTCCTCAAAGAAGATAATGTGGAAAAAAGAGATGGAATGCAAGTTTCTAGACTTTCTCCTCGAGCAAGTACAACTTGGAAGAAAAGGTGATGAAGGATTAAAAAAAGAAGCATGGACCGCCATTGAGAGTAGGTTCAACGTGGATATGAACCTCAATCTAACAAAGGACAACTTAAAAAATAAGCTGAAAATATGGAAGCTTGCATATAGAGTGATGAAAGAGCTAAGAAATACAAGTGGTTTCACTTGGAATGAGGCAACTCAGTGCATGGATGATGATGATGATGATGATGATAGCATGTGGGATGAGCTTCTGAAGGTAGGGTGATCTCTCTACTATTTTGATGGAAATAATATTACCTTCTTATAAAGTTAATAATGAAAGACAAAGAACCTAATCCATTTATTTATGCCAACATGCAGAGAAGAGATTTCAAAAATGCCAAACTGTATAAGAGGCACCCTTCCAATACTTCAATGAATTGGGTGCAATTGTGGGTAATGACATTGCTGAAGGTAATGGAGCTACGACAACCCATGAGACTGAAGAAGGGAACCCTATGGAAGAGCCATTTAATGTGCATGATGAAGAGGACATTGGTTTTAGTATACATCTTGATAGTGTTGTTGATTGGGATGAAGACCCTTATAATCCTTCCAATCAGACCACTACAACTGCAAGTGCTAGAGGAACTCCTACATCATCAATCTCAAGGGTGGGAAAGAGGAGGAAGGCAAGTATGGCCACTTCCTTGGATGCCACATGTGAAACAATGAAGAAAATAAAAGATGGCATCAACAATGTTCACCTTCACAAAATTGATAAATCTGATGATGACAATGATTTGACAGGCACATATACCGCTCTCAAATCCATCCCTGAACTGAGTTGAGGTGTATTCCTAAGGGTATATGACACCTTCATGGTTGAATGTGAAAGAGCCATAGGGTTCTTTTTGATGATGAAGGATGAGAGTGTGGACTGGATTGCAGCCACATATGGTGGATTATAGTTATTTTCTACATAATTTATCAAACTTTATCATGAGTTGAAACTTTATCATACTTTGTTCACATACACTGATACAACTGTGTTTTGGTTGATGATTGTTTATGATTGTTTATGGTTGATGATTGTTTATGGTTGATGATTGTTTATCAAACATAATTTTTGTTACTAACTCGGGAGATCATTGTTTATTTAACTTTAATTAATAGATCATTGTTAAGTATGAACAGATAAATTTAAACATTCTGCATCTCTATGTTTATGTTTTGAAGTTGTTTTTCATAGTGATTTAAATGTCTTCTTGTAATGCAGTATAATTGTAATACCCCAAAAATGGGCTATAAGTTCATTAATCTCCTATATCAACAATTCAAACGAAATCGACATCAAAGTCCTAATCTAAGGCACATCTAAACATTATCGAATCATAATTGATTATCTTAAATTCTGCATCGGGGAATATTCCTAGCAATATTCCTAATTATCTTAATTATCTTTAATTTAATGATTATTTGACAATAAATCACATTTATCCTAAGTTTGATTAATTGAATATTTTCATATTTAATTAATTAGATTGAATATCTTGCCACTTAATTGTGTAATTAAATTTAATTCTATCTATTATTAATTGTATTATTTAATTTTGACAATAAATCCAATATCCTATGAATAATTGATTAAATTTTTATTTAATTAATTAAAGCAAGTTGTCATTATTTAATAATATAGTTTTTAATAAAAGTTTGATTAAATAATTGATTAACCCATAAATCAATTATTTATTTTCAAAAATCAGTTAAGTTGAGCATAAATCACTTTATTTATTTAATTAATTCATAATTATTATGCATATTCAAAAGAAACAGTTAAACTCCAAATTAGAAAATCAATGCAAAGTGTTGACTTTTTAGAACTCAACATCCTTTTGGAGTTCAAAAAGCTGATCTAAACTCTAATTTGAGTTTAAAAGTTGTTTGTGCATGCTTTTGAATAATTTTGTGAGTTAATTATCTTTCATGATCAGATAACTCAAAAATCAAGATGAGTTTATCTAAGTGATTTATGGCTTTTTTCATGCATCCTCAAAGCCCTGGATTTCTATAAAATCAAGGCTTAGCTCTTCATAATTCATCTCTCGAATTTGCATCAAATCTCTCTCATATCTTGCGAATTGCAAACTTACTCTACAGGAATCATAGCACATCAGATTTGGAGAATTTGCACAATTGGAGCTTGGAAGATCAATTTGAGAATTCAAGCTTTTGTGAGATCAATTTCATTTGCATTCATACCATATTATTTCTAGATTAGCATTGCATATCAGTTTTTCATATAGATCAATTTCATATCAGTTTATCATTCTTATTACATCATAAAATCTAAAAAAATAGCTTAATTTGCATTCAATTTCATATCTAGATCAATTGCATTCAAATCCTTCATTTAGGTGTCATCTAGATCACTGATCCCGATTGCAATCTGAGAACATCAATCTCGCACCTATTAGAAGGCAGTAAATCGCTTGGTTAGATTAGATTTCAATTTTGCACGATTTTGATTATAGCTAACCTCTAATGTTTTACTGAAGTGTTGTGTCTATAGATCAGGTACAATTTTCACGAACACATTTTTGGCACCCACCATTGGGCAACCCATCTTTACGTGCTGGTTTTGATTATTTTTTTTGGAGCTAAAGCCCTAAAGTTTCAAAGATTTAATTTTATCTCTCAAACAGCTTGGATTTTTGCTATAAATTTTTTTTTGCAAGTTGGAAACATGTCAGGGAAGGTACAGTAAAAAATTTAAAATTTTTTGAGATGTTTTGAATTTTTAATAATTTTTTCTTGAAATTCTAAAAAAAATTAATATCTGACACAAATCAGCATATTTTTTTAAAAATTTTATATTTTCAGAAATATCTTTAAATTCTATAGGGGATCTATTCTTTGTGTTTTAAATTTGGATGCAATATAATAGCTCAAATAGTCAATTTACAAAAACTAGTCTATTTTGATAAAACAAGTCTCTAGGGCACAAATGAAGAGATTTTTCTAAAAATTTTACATTTTTGGAAAGCTCTCTATTTTTTAGTAGGGGTCTCTATTTTGAATTTCTATTTTTGTGACCAAAATCATTAAAAAAAAATCAGATCTTGTTGACTAGGTCAAATGCAGCAAAAAAAATAAAGTTTTGTGATGGGTATGCACTTATTTTTTTTACATGGTTCAATGAATGATATGAGTTGTCATTTGGGTTAATTTCTGGTTATTATTGCTGATAATAATTGATTTTTAGAGCTAACCCTATGGTTTTCATAAGTTGAATATATGTTTCATATCTTGTTTGCTTGTTTGCTTGTTGGAGAGTTCGTCACTTGCTTGCATGGAAAAGCTCAAAAAGAATTGCTAAAAATTAGATAAAATCTACTAAGCGCATTGTGAGGATCCTAGGTATTCTCCTTCATCTAATAACATTTCAACTTGGAATTAAAATAAATCTCTTATGTGTCAAGCTTGTGTGCATCTTTTCATGCTTTTGATCTATTTCTACACACTTGCATAATTGATACTAGGTTGTGACCCCTTAAGGATTCATTAAGTAGTCTTAGATACTTGTGATTGATCTTGATTGCTATCTTGGGTTATTGGACTCACTAATCTACCGACCCCTCGTTCCACCCCATGGTTGCAAGGTCAGCGCCACATTAAAGGGGAGGGGTCAACATGACAGAAGCGTTAAGTGTTCCACTTGGCAACCTATTTATGCTTTTAGGAACTCACTTGTTTTCTAAGTTGGGGACTCATTTTCAGCTTGTGTGAGGTGTTAAGTGTTCCACCTTGTGGACTCATCTCATATTCTCTTTAAGCGTTAAGTGTTCCTCTTTCTACTTTTTGAGTACTTTTGGTAGATTTGCTTTTGGAAACATACATCTATGCTCACATAGTAATTAGGCCCTATGAACACTATTCATGATTCTTGAGAGATTGGATTCCCAGAAAAATCCTTCTTGACGACAGAATCCTTGTAGGTAGGGAGGATACTTAGTGCATTTCACATTCAACTTGGTTAGTGCATCTTCTCTTATTGATCGATACATTTTCTCCCCGGAGAGGTTGATAGATCATATGGGGTTGACATCACGAGCTTTGATGAATCAAAATTGGTTAGTGCACCTTCTCTTATTGATTGATACATTCTCTCCTCGAAGAGGTTGATAGATCACGTGGAGTTGACATCACAGACCTTGGTGAAGCAAAACTTTGTCTTAGCGTGTCAGATTAATCTGCTTGCTTTGTTTGGGTTAAAAGTGAAAAGACGTCAAAAACCTTGGATCTGGAGCCAAGTCCCCTTGTGGTATACTATTGTGAGTCATCTTTAGAGAGGGTTAACCGTACTGGACAATCCTTTCATAAGGTAAACTGCATTGACGAAACCTCAAGCATTAATAGCCATTTTCACTGTGGTAGTGACAACCGCTATATAAATATCCTTGTGGAAGAAATCTTCACAGGGTATGGTTCATTGTGGGTTGTCAGATCTCCCTAGCAGCTCCTGAAGATTAAGTTCTCGGACTGTGTCAAAACCCTGGTGCACCGGGATTGGATTTCACCCCTTTGGATCATAAAAGTTGCAGAGTCAAACCATTACTAAAAACCTTAGAGAGGCCAAATTTTCATTTTTAGGAATATGTGCGTTATTGCAAAACTTTTTGGAACATACACAATTAGCTCTCTTAGGGATTAGCACAATTCAGTCACTTGATTGTTCACGTGCAAGGTTGCTTTTGCCCTTGTTCATTATTTTCAAACGTGCTTGAAATCACTTGCTTGCTATTCTACGTGCTTGTTTATCTACTTGGCTATTAAAAATGATCAAATCTGGTATAATCTTCAAATCTGGACAGTATAATTTGCAAACAATCTAAATTTGAAAACCCTAAAATTTGCAAAATTTGACGTAAAATCCTTTCTGGAGTCAAAAGACATTTTAGGAGGTCAAAAGTCATACGAGTTTTTGCCAAGTGTAATTTCATTACTGCCCATCTGTTGTATCATTGAGTACCCAGTGTCATATGAGTTTTCATGCCAGCAAATTCTAAAAGTCAAAATCCTACTTGCAACTGTCGTATGAGTTTTTCAACTATTGTTTCATTGCCTACCAACTGTCATACGAGTCTGCAGAAAGTCATTTCGGAAAATTTTGAAAAGTTGTCAGAATTGCCATATACTTCAGCTTTTACAACCTATTTCTAGAATCTGTCATACAAATCACTGTGTCAAGAACAGAGCAGTAGCTATTGAGAATTAGTACACATGTCTCAAAGAATCAGTACACATGAGGAAGAAACTCTAATGAGGGCCATGATGAAACAGATGCACGCTATGCAAGTCAAGATTAACAAACTTGAGAAAGAAAAGGAACCTAAAGAGTTCTCCATGGAAGCTCTGTGCCCTTTTCCATTTGATAAAGACTTGTACATGTCACCATGCCTCCGGACAGAATTTGAGCAATGTGATAATCCTTATGATACCTCTTCCATGGAGAGTGACACATCCAGCTTTGGAGACTATGATGACTATGACGACAGACAATGTAATGATACCTATGACACCTCTGCTCCTAAGAATCCTCCTCGTCGTGTGTTCCTACTTACTACAAATGGGCCGTCACATTGGATAGATCATGATGGTGATCCATATGATTCTAATTTTGAAAGAGACTTTGATGGCTTTTGTTGACAATATCTAGATGATACATCTACTTCTATTGAGGACTATAAAATGCATCGTGCTTGCTTGAAGCATCAATATTATAAGAATCCTTCTCCTAAGGACTCTCCTTCTGAAAATAAAGATTATCTTCTCAAGCAAGATCATGTTAATGTTGGACCTTTGTCTTGTGATGGTTCCCTTCCATCCCCTACTTCCTCCAATACCCGTACATTTCTTAAAGCTTCTGAGTCTTTCAAATCTTTCACAGAACCTTCATCTGACACAAGCCCTGATATTTTTCATGGAGTTCCCTATAGTTATCCTCCAGGGCTACCTCTTAAAGAAACTCAAGCTAACCTTCACTTGGCTGAAAATACTTTCAATAATGATAAACCTAAAGAGCCTAAGCCTTCATATGCTATAATCCCTACTTCAGCTAGTCCTCCACCATCTCTTCCAAAGTCATCCATACAATCCCAACATGCTTGCTTGTCCTTAGAAGTGGCTCCATGTCAAGAGGACTCTAAACATGATGAAGAAAAGAGCATAAAGAAAGATCAAGATCAAGAACCCTCCATGTCATCCACTCCTTTTCCCGATGTCTCTTATCCGCTTCATGGTTCTTTTGATCCTGTACACCCTTTTTCATGCATTCCACCATGTCTTAAGTCTTCTCCTAAGCAAGATCAAGCTACTACTTACATTGTTGAGCTTATTGACAATCAAAATAACCTTACTACGCTTGCGCTTTCCAAAGATGATACTTCCATTAAGGTTGGTAAAAATGGTGTTGTTACTTATGATGTTAAGCCTATTGAAATTCAAGAAAAAAATTATGCACTTATGCTATCCAAAGATCCTTGTCAAGATCAAAGTCTTCCATCTTCTTATTCTACCACTCCATGTTCGCTTCCACTTTCTACTCTTCCTAAGTCTTTGCAAGCTTTGAAAAATCTTATCAAAGAAGGTGCTCATATTCAAGATATCCATGATTCTATTGAAAATTCTAACGCTCACTCTAAAGATGCTGATATCCTTGGTTGTCATATAGATGTTGATGAACTTATTGATTATGCTTTTGCGTCTTCCACTTCCATCCTTGGACCTCTTCCACCACTACTAAGGACTTCATGTCTGCCTTCCATCTTGGGTCCTTATGTCCCTTCACTTTCCCTTCCTAACTCTCCTAATTCACCATCCATCTTGGGTCCTTACATACCTCCATCTCCTATCTTTCCTCAAGATCAACATAGATGCATACCCTTGAATCCTTTTCATCCACCCAGCCATCTAAATCAGTCATATCCTTCTTCTTCCACAAGTTCCAAGTCTTTTGGAAGTAATTTGAATGTTCAATACAAGAAAAAGAAGCAATACAAGAATCCATAAAAAAAAAATATCACCATGTCTCCTCTAATCAACATGGAAACATAAAATCAAAAGAGATATCTAAAAAAAAAATACAAGACAAGTATGGGTTCCAAAATCCATCATTGAAGGTATTCTCTCTAGATCATCAAAAGGAAATAAAAAGCCTACTGCTATATGGATTCCAAAGTCTCTCTTGAAAGAGTCTGGTGTTGAGCAAAAAGTGAAATTGACATTCAAGCTTCCAAAGACTTCCACTTCATCTTCCTCCAAAAACATCCTTCCATTTCATGCGCCTAAACCACAACCTCTGCTATCCATTCACCATATTCCTTCACGTATTCCTTCATTCACATTTCCTCCATCCTCTCCCCACCCTTCAAGGTGTGTGTTGATGTTGATCTTGCCTTCCTTTCCATCTGCCCTTTCACGATCCTTCCATTCATTATCCTTCTACCTTCTATCATTTTTCCTCATTTGCCTATTCCTCCTATCTTCCAACCTCACTCGCTTTACATAAAATCCTATCCTCTATTTTTCTCTTCCATGTTCCTTTCCCTATCAGCATCTTTGAGCATATCATTTGAATCCTTGGTATATCACAGTTTATCCTTTCAAGGAGCATTATCTAAAAAGCTTTCCTTCTTCCAAAAAAAGAGAAATAAATTTTTTTTTTTGAAAATGTGTCTTGGTGAAAACCTGAAAACAAGTGCCTTGGTAGCAAAAGTAAAGAGAAATAAATTCATCCTATGGTGAAAAACACTCCCTTGTGGTGCCTTGGATAAGTACCATGATGAAAACCTGGCAATCAGACATCATGCGTAGTTCTTCTACATAGTTCATCAATTTCATCTTCTCTCTTTGATCTTGACAATGTTGATCTATACATGAACATTTGACTATTTTGTGAGCTATCTTACAATGATCTTTCATTCATTCTTTCCATGTTTAGCCTTCATATCCATCTTCCTCCATTCATTTTCGCCTATCGCTATCCTTTTCCCCTTTGGTCTTGATCTAATAAAAAAAAAAAGAAGAGTAAAACACGGTGCTATGAAGCCTCTTGACATGTCTACTCCTTTGGACTACATATTTTCCTTCTTTGGCATTACACTTTTATGACTTATCCTATGCTAGCCTTTCATTGCTTGTCCAAATGTGTTTTACATGACAATTTTTTCCTAGCTTGGGTATTCTTGAGGAGTTTGACCTTTGTGGATTTCTTCCCTTCATTCTCCTTCATTCTCTCGTCTTCCATCTCATCCACCAGCTTGCCAATCCCTCTTGTTCTCCACATTGCTAGACATTGGGACTGCACGATATGATCTTGCTTGGGAGTTTGAAATGGAAAAAGAAGCTATCAAGTTTTCTAAGAACTATGATGCAGGAGCATCCTAGGTGTAAGAGCAATCTTGCATCACCCAAAAAATATTTCTATTTTTGTATTCAATAAGGGCTATTTTGTGTAGAGTTGCTATTTATGGAAACTTGCTATTTTTAGTAAGTTGGTTTTACGATTTCAGAATGTCTGATTTTACATATGGAGGTTCATCTCAGTCATATCAGCCTGCCAGCAAAGTTTCATGGCTAGATCAGGTGTAGTTTTGAAGATATTGAAGATTTTCGATATTGGTAATAGGGTACAGAAACTTCAAACTCAGTTTTGAAGGCTTTAGAAGCCCCATATGAGGTTGAAAATATGGGTGATGGGAGCTTTGCGCGAGTCAAGCCTGTAAAGCACTTCATGACATTTCTAGAATGGGGTTATAATAGCCAATCGGGTCAACGGGTGATGACTTATGGTCTTCGGAAGTTGAGTCACCTGAAATGGCGGAAAATAATTTTTCTTCAAAATTTTTGTTTGGGTTTCAAAACTCATTTTGAGCCGACTTTGATGTAATAAATTGTAAAATAAAATAATTCTAAGTTTGGTCGGCCCTAAGGGCTAAATTTCTAGAACCTTCTCGGGCGGTGGAAATTGCCTATATAAAGAAGGCCCATAGTGTTGTCTAGGGCAGTTCTGGGTAGTAGATCTGGGTATTGATTCGAGGCTTTGTCCTACAAAATATTGTAAGGGAATGCCCATGTGGCTTTGCATATTGTAATTCTGAAAGTTTGTAATTCCACATTTGTGGAGATAATAAGAAGCCAATTTTTTGTTCTTGCATATTATTGTTGTTGTTTCTCTATTTCTGTTATGTGCTTGTGGTATTAAGGGGAGCACCCTTCATCAAGTGGTATCAGAGCAAGAGTTCTTGAGTGTGTAAACAAATCACTGACTGTGAGACAGTTTGCACCAGGACCGTGGTTAGGGTTTCAGCACGCATCGTGAAAATGCCTCCACGAAGAGAACGTGGCGGAAGAGCTGGTGCTATGACACCTAAGGTTAGAGAGCTGCAGAGACAAGTGCAAGCATTGCAAGAAGAGATTCGCAAAGAAATGAATCTTAATGTTAGAGATGAAAGTGAGGATGAAGCCGAAGAAGAATATCAAGAAGGAGAAGCTGAAATTGTGAACCAAGAGGAAGGAAGACTTTTTTGGGCGATTTCCAAGATTGGGAAAAGACCTAAGATTGAGGTTCCTACATTTTCTAGAAATCTTAACCTAGAGGAATTGATCGACTGGATCAATGAATGTGAGGAATATTTTGAGTATGAAGATGTTGAGGATCCTAATAGGGTCAAATTTGCGAAGGCCAGATTGAAAGGTCATGTGAAGATCTGGTGGCAAGAAATTCAATTGGAGTGAAATAGAAGAGGGAAAGATAAAATCACAAGATGGGATCGAATGGTGGATAAATTGAAGCAACAGTTCATTCCTGTTGATTATGAGCTTGACCTACTAAAGAAAATGCAAAGTTTGAAGCAAGCAAGAAGATCTATTCAGGAGTATATAGAGGAGTTTTATCGACTCCTCATCAGAACAGGCCATGCAGAAGCTGATAAGGAGAAAGTTGCCCGATACCTTAATGGGTTAAGACCAAGCATTCAGGAGGAGTTGAATCTGGTTCGAATGAACAGTATTGAGGAGGCATACCAGTTTGCCCTAAAAGTAGAGGAAAAGCTGAACAAGAAGTTTGAGAGCAGACAAAATGGAAGAGGTCGTGGTGGAAGATCTGGTGGACGGTCATATGGTGGCCGAAATGAAGATCCGAAAAATAAGGATGAGGCCAGTAGCAGTCAGAATCAGAGATGAAATAATTCTAATTATTTTCAGGATTAGAGTAATAGAGATTAGAGAGGAAGAGGAAGAGGACAAGGATCTGGAAGAGGAGGCTTCCATGGAACATGTTTTCACTGTGGAGAAGAAGGTCATAGGGCATTTGAATGTCCTCAGCACCAAGATAGAATAGATAGGAGAAATGAAGGCCAGGCCAGAGTTGCACATGTAGATGAAGATGCTAGATCATCAAATTCTGAAGATGCTGAAAGAGGAGAAATGCTAATTAACAGAAGATTCTTGCTAAGTGGTGAGAATGAACCTAAACAAAGGAGGAGCTTGTTTCGCACTAGATGCAAGTGTGAGGGTAAATGTTGTGATGTGATTATCGATAATGGAAGCACTGACAATTTGGTGTCAGAAGAGATGGTGACAAAGTTGAAGCTCAAGAGACAGAAACACCCACATCCATATCGGATTGCCTGGGTGCAGGATGACCACAAGGTCATGGTAAGTGAACAGTGCCTGGTAAAGTTCAAGATCGGCGGGTACCAAGATGAGGTACTATGTGATATCATCTCTATGGATGCATGTCATATGTTGTTGGGTAGACCATGGCAGTTTGGCAGATGTGCTGTACATGATGGTTGTATGAATACCTATTCCCTGACAAAGGATGGAGTGCGACATAAGATAAAGCCATTGAAGGAGACCGAAGAAAAGGTATGTGGTAATGCAAGAATAACATTTGTTGATGGAAGAAAATTCTTAGATGGTATGAGGCATGAGCATGTGTGTTTTTCTTTAATTCCAAAAGTTGGTAAAGAAGAAGTAGAGGATGTACCTGTAGAGGTTGCAGATTTGTTGAATGAGTTTCAGGATATTGTATTTGATAATGTACCTGATGGATTACCACCAGTAAGGAAGATCAGTCATCAGATAGATTTGATTCCAATAGCCAATTTTTCAAACAAGGCAGCACACAGAATGACACCAGCAGAAAGTGAAGAGTTGAACAGACAAGTACACAAATTATTGCAGAAGGGGTTGATTCGAGAGAGTCTAAGTCCTTGTGTTGTACCAACGGTATTAGCACCAAAGAAGAATGGAGAGTGGAGGATGTGTATAGATTTCAGAGCAATAAACAAGATCACAATCAAGTATAGGTTTTCATTGCCATGAATGGATGATATTATGGATTGTTTGAGTGGGGCTGTGTATTTCTCAAAGATAGATCTGAAGAGTGGATATCACCAGATTCGGATCAGAGAAGGAGATGAATAGAAGACTGCCTTCAAGACAAAGGAAGGACTGTATGAGTGGTTAGTCATGCTTTTTGGGCTAACCAATGTACCGAGCACTTTCATGCAGCTCATGAACGAGGTTCTGAAAAAATTTCTAGGTAAGTTTGTCATTGTTTACCTAGATGATATTTTGATTTTTAGCAAGACATTGGAGGAACATATGATGCATATTCGTATGGTGTTAGAGAAGTTGAGAGATGAGAAATTGTTGATTAATTTAAAGAAGTGCAGTTTTGTGAAGAAAGAGTTAGTGTATTTGAGATTTGTAGTTTCAGCAGAAGGTCTAAAAATGGACCCAAAGAAGGTACAAGCTATCCTTGAATGGCCTACTCCAAGGAGTGCTACTAAGGTAAGATCTTTTCATGGTTTGGCTAGCTTTTACAGAAAGTTTATAAAAAAATTTAGTAGTATTTGTGGACCCTTGACTGAAACAATGAGAGGGGATAGAAAATAGTTTAAGTGGACTAATGGGGCAGAAAAGAGTTTTCAATTATTGAAACAAAAAGTTACAGAACAACCTGTTTTAGCACTTCCAGCTTTTAATAAGGTGTTTCAAGTAGATTGTGATGCTAGTGGTACTGCAATAGGAGCTGTTATGAGCCAAGAAGGTAAACCTGTTGCTTATTTCAGTGAGAAGTTAAATGATGCCAAGAGAAAATATTATGTCTATGATCAAGAATTTTATGCTATAGTTTAGGCATTAAAGAAGTGGAGACATTATCTGCTTCCTAAGGAGTTTGTTTTGTATACTGATCATCAAGCGTTGCAATATTTGAATAGTTAAGGAAAGTTGAATCAGAGGCATTTCAAATGGGTTGAGTTTTTGCAGAGTTATACATTTGTTTTGAAACACAGGAGTGGAAAGTCTAATAGGGTTGCGGATGCTCTTAGCATAAGGCAACTATTGTTGACAAAGATGCAGATTGAAGTGGTTGGGTTCAAGGAACTCAAGAATTTGTATCCAGAGGATCCTGATTTTGGTGAAGCTTGGAAAGCTTGTACAGAACCTGTTACTCTAGACAGGATAAAATGGTTGGATTTTATCATCCAAGATGATATGCTATTCAGAGGGAGTCAGTTGTGCATTCCACGAAGTTTTATGAGGGAGAATCTCATCAAGGAGAAGCATAGTGGAGGATTGGTTGGACATTTTGGTCATGATAAAACCATTGCTTTGGTTGGTGAGAATTATTATTGGCCACAATTGCAACAAGATGTGAAGAAGTTTGTACAGAGTTGCAGAGTATGTCAGATGGCGAAAGGAGTGAAGCAAAATACAAGGTTGTATCATCCATTACCTGTACTAGAGAAGCCTTGGGAGGATATCAGTATGAACTTTGTTCTTGGTTTACCGAGGACACAGCGGGGACATGATTTAATTTTTGTAGTAGTTGACAGATTTTTGAAGATGACACATTTCATTCCCTGCAAGAAGACTAATGATGATGTTTAGGTAGCAGAATTATTTTTCAGAGAAGTGGTGAGACTACATGGTTTGCCAAAGACCATAGTTTTAGATTGAGATACTAAGTATGTTGGATATTTCTGGCGGACATTGTGGAAGAAGTTGAAGATAGATTTAAAGTTTAGTTCATCACATCATCCACAGACTGATGGACAGACAGAGGTGGTGAATAGAAGTTTGAGAAATCTGTTGAGATGTTTGGTTGGAGATAAGCCAACAGGATGGGATTTGATTTTACCATAGGCAAAATTTGCATACAATAATTATGTCAACAAGAGCACTGGTAAATCACCATTCAAGATTGTATATGGAAGTAGTCCAAAAAATGCATCTGAGTTGAGAAAGATAGATAAAGGAGAAATAAGTAGTGCTGAAGCTGAGGATTTTGCAGAACATTTGAAGAACATCCATGAGGAGGTGAGGAAGCATATTACCAAGATGAATGTGCAGTATAAGACTAAGGCAGATGAGAAAAGGAGGCATAAGGAATTTAGGTTGGGGATGAAGTCATGGTTCATTTGCAGAAGGAGCGGTTTCCAGTTGGTACATATAACAAGCTAAAAATAAAAAAGTTTGGACCATGTAAGATACTAAAGAAGCATGATTCAAGAAATGCATATGAGGTAGGATTGCCTACTGAGCTGAATATTTCACCAGTGTTTAACATTTCAGATTTGACTGAGTATCATGAAGGAGGTGTTGAAGATAAGGTTGCAGCAGCATAGTGGAGTATTCCAGCAACCAGTTCAGATATCAAGGAGATTGAAGACATACTGGACAGTCATGTTGGCAGAAGCACAAGGAACATGACATATGAAGAGTATTTGGTCAAATGGAAAGGATGACCTGTTGAAGATTCATCATGGCTAACAAAGGAGGAGGTTAACCGTCTTGGTTTTCCTCTGCACACCTGAGTCGTGACAGGGTCACTTCTCAAATTACCCCGGGTGTCTGATGCAGGAGCATCCTGGGTGTAAGAGCAATCTTGTATCACCCAAAAAATATTTCTATTTTTGTATTCAATAAGGGCTATCTTGTGCAGAGTTGCTATTTATGGAAACTTGCTATTTTTAGTAAGTTGGTCTTACGATCTCGAAATGTCTGATTTTACATATGGAGGTTCATCTCAGTCATATCAGCCTGCCAGCAAAGTTTCAAGGCTAGATCAGGTGTAGTTTTGAAGATATTGAAGATTTTCGGTATTGGCAGTAGGGTACAGAAACTTTGAACTCAATTTTGAAGGCTTTAGAGGCCCCGGATGAGGTTGAAAATTTGGATGACAGACACTTTGCATGGGTCAAGCCTGTAGAGCGCTTCGTGGCATTTCCAGAATGGGGTTATAATAGCCAATCGGGTCAACAGGCGATGACTTATGGTCTTCAGAAGTTGGGTCACCTGAAATGGCAAAAAATAATTTTTCTTCAAAATTTCTGTTTGGGTTTCAAAACTCATTTTGAGCTGACTTTGATGTAATAAATTGTAAAATAAAATAATTCTAAGTTTGGTCAGCCCTAAGGGCTAAATTTCTAGAACCTTCTCAGGCGGTGGAAATTGTCTATATAAAGAAGGCCCATAGTGTTGTCTAGGGCAGTTCTAGGTAGTAGATCTGGGTATTGATTCAAGGCTTTTTCCTACAAAATATTGTAAGGGAATGCCCATGTGGCAGCTTTGCATATTGTAATTCTGAAAGTTTGTAATTCCACATTTGTGGAGATAATAAGAAGCCAATTTTCTGTTCTTGCATATTATTGTTGTTGTTTCTCTATTTCTGTTATGTGCTTGTGGTATTAAGGGGAGCACCCTTCATCAAACTGTCAAAAGTGTCAAGTGCATGGTAACTTGATTCATGCTCTAGGGAGAGATCTAATTCCCTTCACAACACAATGGCCTTTTCAACAATGGGCTTTTGATCTTATAGGTGCTATCTATCCACACTCTTCTAATGGACATACCCATATAATCACTGCTACAGATTATTTTACAAAATGGGTAGAAGCAATCCCTTTGACACAGGCAACTAGAAAGCAAATATCTATATTCATATTGAACTATATCATATGCAGATATGGGATCCCACATTCTATAATCACAGATAATGGGGGACAATTCAAAAATAAAGACCTAGATGATTTGTGTGCCAAATTCAAGATTACTCAACATTGGTCATCTATATACTACCCTCAAGGGAATAGACAAGTAGAGGCTTCAAATAAGAATCTCTTGAAAATCTTGCACCGAACAGTGAGTAAAATAGGAAGAGACTGGCATCTCATGATCAATCTAGCTCTCTGGGCCTACAGAACAAGTATCAGAATGCCCACAGGGGCTACACCTTTCGCTTTAGTTTATAGGTCTGAAGCGGTACTGCCTATTGAGGTTGAAATTCCATCACTAAGAATCAGAATGCATGGTCTAGTAACTGATGATGACTACAGAGTGTCTAGGTTGCAAGAACTTGAACTACTAGATGAGCGCAGACAAGCAGCGTATGATCATCTCAGAGTATATCAGAAGAGAATGTCTAGAGGCTACAACAAGAAAGTGAGACATAGAGAATTTCAGGTTGGTGTTCTAGTCTTGAGAGAAAATCCTAAAAATCAATCCCATCGAGAACGCAAGGGGAAGTTTGAACCCAATTGGCTGGGTCCCTTTGTTATCACTGCTACTTTTGGCTCTAGTGCCTATCAACTCTCAACGACTGAAGGATAACAGCTCCGAGAACCAATCAACGTTCTCCATTTGAAGAAATTCTATGCTTAAGGCATTCCATCTATGCTAAAATGTCCTGAAAAAAATAATCTTAAAAATCAGAAAAAGTCCTGAAAAAATGAACATCTTGGTGAAAACCTAGCAATAGGCGCCTTGATGATTCACAAAAAAATTTAAAAAAATGAAAAAAAAAAAATGAGAAAAAGAAAAAGTGCCTTGGTGAAAACCTGGAAACAGGCACCTTGGTAGCAAAAATAGAATCTCTGCCAAGATGGTGAAAACCCGGCAAACGGGTGCCACTTGTTTCAAAATGCTCCATCTATCAGCGCAATCTTGGTCTTTCCCAGCTTTTAGTTTTGCTTTAGTTTGGACATATCTCCCGGTTTGTTTCTGCATTTTCAGTTTTCAATAAGTCGATCTGTACACCACTCAGCTCAAGCGTCTGTATCCTATCAATGCTTAACACTTGGGGGCAATCAATGTTATATCCTATGGCCTCCAGTATATCTTAGATGTATCATATCCAGTCAGAGTCCTTTGAAGCTTCATTTGAGTCAGTCAAGTTTGTCTCATCTCCAGAAAAGATTTTGCATCTACAACAACGCAATCAAACACAAACTGAAAACAATCTATGCTTTTACATGCTTTTATCTCCTTGTATGCTTACTGATTCGCATTGAGATTTTTGCATATTGTGTCCCTTCGAGCTCTTCGATGATGTCCTTTACAGGATTTAGAGAGTGATGACTGGGGGCATAATCTTTTCTTTGTCTTCTACTTGTATGTGAAAATCTAACAACTTTGGAAATTCTGGATTGAAATGGTGTCCGACTGTAAGAGCCTCTATCTCGAATTAGATGGCCATGCGTACCTAGACCATTGATACTCAAAAAATTCAAGGAAGTTTGATCTAACTATTGTCTTTTTGAGTGAGTTCTTTCTCCTACTATGAAACGTGATCTTACCTAAGGATGTGAACGATAAAGGGTCACTACGGGTAATTCACATTGGATTTAGAATAATCTCTTGGCTGTTTGATGTGTTTGTCATGCAAGGCATATTTAGGTCATCACGACGTTTATGTTTTGATGCTTATACAAATTGCTATATCAAAATGGACATGATATTCAGGTCAACCTGGCGTTTATGCCTTGGTGCTTATATCTAATCTGACATTCTGAAAATAAAATCAATATTCATATATCCATGGTTGTTGACCAGTGGGTGTTGTATTGATTCTTGCGCATACAAATCGATATTCATATGTCTATGGTTTCATAGCTAGTGGGCATTGTATTGATTTATCCGATTACCTAAAAAGTTCAATGATGATAACAAATCGACATATGATCAGTGAGTAGGTCCTAGGTCCTAGGTTGCATTTCATACTGCATGTTTCTTTGCATTTTTCATGTCTGCATGATCTCACAAATGTTTGGAAACACTTCAAAGCTTAAACAATTCTTCATATCAATTCTTCACATCTAACAAGAGTTGAATCTTACACGAAGGTTCCTCCAATGAAATAGCAAGTAGAATCCTTTTTCGGGATCAAAATCAAAATCTGAGATCGTTTATATTATTCACTACTTGCATAATCAACCTTCAATCATCATAGAAATCCAGTATTCACCTTAACTGATTATCTTACATCAAACTATCAAAATTTCCACTTGGTCAGCCATGGTCAACTCATGGTCAAACCTAGTCTACTTGGTCTCCAGGACCTCCAAACGATGCAGAATGCATTCCCGGAAGTGTATAACCCCTTTTCAAATCAATTAACATGCTTCTAAACCATTTAACATTGACTTTTATTGTCAAATTTTGATTTTAATCCCGAAGGGGGCATGGTATTGCACATCATTCAAGTCTGTAAATATTCTATCAATCTTTCCTCAGTAATCAAGACAACAACCATGTCTAGTTGCTGAATCATCAAAAGTCCTCATCGCTCGGGGCAAATCTATCATCACTTGGGGCATATCAGATTTGTTGATCCATATCAATCTGGTATCCTCATAATCTTGTAATCTGTATCAGCTTTTTGCAACCATGAGTTCATCAGTGTTATTTCCTTGGTTCTTCGGTAACTAAAGGGGTTAGATGTGATACCTACGTCGTGGTTCTGCTAAGACAATTGAGTCTAGAATCGGTCACTCACTTCTTTGCAATCCTAAGGTTCAGAATCAGGCATTTTGACACTCTTTCGCAATCATCAGTTCATCGCTACTATAGTGAACATTATCTTTGGTCATTCAGGACCTAATATCTTCAAATCTTTCAATCATCATATCTTTCGAATTAGTTTCATATCTTTATCATACACAAACTATCTTTGAACCACTGCGCTTCGCACAGTAATTCAAAGAGGGGCAAAATGTAATACCCCAAAAATGGGCTATAAGTTCATTAATTTCCTATATCAACAATTCGAACGAAATCGACATCAAAGTCCTAATCTAAGGCACATCTAAACATCATCGAATCATAATTGATTATTTTAAATTCTGCATTGGGTAATATTCCTAGCAATATTCCTAATTATCTTAATTATCTTTAATTTAATGATTATTTGGCAATAAATCACATTTATCCTAAGTTTGATTAATTGAATATTTTCATATTTAATTAATAAAATTTAATATCTTGCCACTTAATTGTGTAATTAAATTTAATTCTATCTATTATTAATTGTATTATTTAAGTTTGACAATAAATCCAATATCCTATGAATAATTGATTAAATTTTTATTTAATTAATTAAAGCAAGTTGTCATTATTTAATAATATAATTTTTAATAAAAGTTTGATTAAATAATTGATTAACCCATAAATCAATTATTTATTTTCAAAAATCAGTTAAGTTGAGCATAAATCACTTTATTTATTTAATTAATTCATAATTATTATGCACATTCAAAAGAAACAGTTAAACTCCAAATTAGAAAATCAATGCAAAGTGTTGTCTTTTTAGAACTCAACATCCTTTTGGAGTTCAAAAAGCTGATCTAAACTCTAATTTGAGTTAAAAAGCTGTTTGTGCATGCTTTTGCATAATTTTGTGAGTTAATTATCTTTCATGATTAGATAACTTAAAAATCAAGATGAGTTTATCTAAGTGATTTATGGCTTTTTTCATGCATCCCCAAAGCCCTGGATTTCTATAAAATCAAGGCTCAGCTCTTCATAATTCATCTCTCGAATTTGCATCAAATCTCTCTCATATCTTGTGAATTGCAAACTTACTCTACAGGAATCATAACACATCAGATTTGGAGAATTTCCACAATTGGAGCTTGGAAGATCAATTTGAGAATTCAAGGTTTTGTGAGATCAATTTCATTTGCATTCATATCATATTATTTCTAGATTAGCATTGCATATTAGTTTTTCATATAGATCAATTTCATATCAGTTTATCATTCTTATTGCATCATAAAATCTAAAAAAGTAGCTTAATTTGCATTCAATTTCATATCTAGATCAATTGCATTCAAATCCTTCATTTAGGTGTCGTCTAGGTCACTGATCTCGATTGCAATCTGAGAATATCAATCTCGCACCTATTAGAAGGCAGTAAATCGCTTGGTTAGATTAGATTTTAATTTTGCACAATTTTGATTATAGCTAACCTCTAATGTTTTACTGAAGTGTTGTGTCTACAGATTAGGTGCAATTTTCACACACATAATAATGTCTGCTTGTAATGCAGTATAATGTCTACTTATAATGCAGTATAATGTTTTTCATAGTGATTTAACTTTCATTTTCTATACAATTACATAGATAGGTATCAAAGAATCAATGTTAGGAAAGAATCAATGTAATATATTATGAGATAATGAAATGTAAATTATTTTCCTAAAGACCCTGTCACTGCCCGTAAGGGTACAGTCAGAGTATTTGCTGAGAAACTCATCTTTTAAATGATTGGTATGGATCTAAATGGATTAGAATGATATTATGATGCATTTACTTTGAAGTCTTGCATAGTTTCCTTTGAGTTTGGAAGGTGTTTAAATCATTGTGACATGAATGTCCCTGTACAGTTAGGGTATACACTAGTCAAGTTAAATTGATGCAATGTTGTTTAATATTGTCTCCTTTTCATGCATTGTGAGTATGTTGGAATGGTTGACATTAAATGGAATCCCTTGATGAATGTGCAAGGGTCCTGAAGAAGGTTTGATTTGTTTGATACCATCAAGAGTGATTGTTCCTGAATAGTACACTAGTGAAAAAGCATGAAGAAACAATGATTAGACAGTATTCATTGGTTTCTATGATGAAAAGGAGTTGCCAAAGGTTTATTATATTATTTTATGTTCCTTCACACATGTTTGAATGCAGGACATGCAAGGGAGATGTGAATCAGTTCACTAATTGCTTGGATAAGCCGTTTTGGGGTCACTTGTAGAGGGGACAGTCAAGGTCTGAAGGATTGGTACATTGGAGAACCCCATTTCTTGGCATGGATGATCATGATATGATCATATCATGGTATTAGATCCATTTGTGGAGTCTAAGAGGGTGTGGAAGGGTGTGCTTGGGAAGACCCTAGGTTTTTAAGCCTTAAAAGGAGGGTTTTGTGAATGAAACTTTAAAACTTGTTAGTGGTCCTTGAAAATGTGAAAATATTTGATTTTGGGGGGTATCTAGACTTTTTATATGATAGAGAAGTCTTGGTTGAGTGTGGAGTTAGGGGTTTCTTTGGAAAAGGAGGCCCAATGGAGGGCTAGTCACAGAGCACCAACCTTAGGATGGACAGTTGGTCCAATGAAACAATATTTGATTTTCTAGTATGTTGTACAAACCTGAAAAGGGTATCCAAATATGTGATTATATTCCTGAGTCTTTTGGGAAATTCTGGCAAGAACCTTGTGAAATCAATCTAGAAGGCTACTAGGAAACTAGGCCTAGTGAGCACCTGGTTGTGAGGTATTGGTTTGATGGGTTATGAAGATGAATCCACTGATTGGACTGTATGAATCCACTATACCTCAAATGCACCTGCTATGATGACCACTATACATTTCATTATCTCATAATTTATAATAGTTATTCCATACATGGCTACTACTGGAATAACAGTAGCCATGTATGGAATAATGATCAATCTGAGGACAATCTTGATGAACATCATACTACTTTACAATCTGATTGTAATGCAATATGATGTTCATCAAGATTACAAATTGCAACAGTAGCCATGTATGGAATAATGATTAATCTAAGGTCAATCTTGATGAACATCATACTGCATTACAATCTACTTGTAATGCAGTGTGATGTTCATGAAGATTATAAATTTCAACAATAGGCATGTATGGAATAATGATCAATCTGAGGACAATGTTGATTCACATCATACTGCATTACAATCTTGATGAAGATCATATTGCATTACAAGCAGTCATTTAAAATAATTATTGGATGATTGTTGAGTCAAGTCCATGTGTACTTTTATCAATTATTATGAAAAGTTTACTGCATTATGAAACTATCTCTTAACAATAATATAAAAATGTCCCTCAATCTATCTAGTAACTGACATTTGCATTCATAACCTTATATGTATCAATTGTATAATAGCATCTTTACATATTTAGTGGAATACACCAAGGAATACCACATGATGAAAGCTTAATTTAATGCAATGTTAATGTGTACTCTCAGAACTCTCTATTTCTAGTTCTTCAGAAGAGATGGTGATATAAATGTCTTTTGGTAGATGACTGTATTGTTCATGATTCTATCCCATGTTATATGTATATACCCTAACCATCTTGTTATTACTGTTGCATTACAAAATTAAATGGAATAATTCTACTTTGTTCAATGCTCTATTTCATCTTGAATTTCTTTTGATATTTCATTCATTTTTTAAAACCACGTGATAGGTACAGAAACAGAAATGGATAGTTCTGAGATCACACATATGATGATATTGTGATACTACACAAATGCTAACATTAAAAGTATTTGAAATAGCTTCTGGATTCAATTTTGTAGATATTTTTGGCATCAACGTTTCTGATCACACTCTGTGATCCTTCATCAAGATGAAAGAGAGAAAAAGGATTGAAAGAAAAGTCCATCATTTTGCTCTATTGCAATCATTTTTCTCTCTTTCATCTTAATGATGGATCACAGAGTGTGATCCAAAACGTTGATGTGAAAAACATCTACACAATTGAATCCAAAAGCTATTTCAAACATTGATGCCAAAACTATCCACATATGATGATAAAAAATGAGCTATTTAATGATTATTTACTGTTCATGTTTGTAAACGATCAATATTTTTGATGGTACTCCTTGGTGTATTTCATTTAAAAATAAACAAGTTTTAGTTTTTCTATCATGTTTAGTTTGTAGATGCAGGATTAACCATCTAACAATACGAACAGTAATGGGAAGAATGAGCGGGATATGAGATGGTTGCTCATCAAATGTGGGGCATAAGGGCGTAGAGCATGGATTTCCTTGCGTTTTCTTATTTAATGGTGTGTTTTCACCACCATTTAGTTCATGGATATTGTTCTTCCCCATCTTCTATCTGATGCTATAGATGTTTCATTATATTTTTTGTATAAATTCATAATATCAACATAAATGAAACTTTTTCATTTTGTACTGATAGAATATAGTCATGTTGTTATATGAATGAATAAAAATTTGTTTGATAAAGTGGTGATGGCTATGATAAATGTCCCTATGTGTGACTGTGGTGATGGAGCACACTACGTGTTGAGGATGTCACACACAAACACTAATCAAGAACGTAAATTTTGGACTTGCATAAATACGAAAAAGGTTATTAATTGCACAATATTTAAATGTTTACAAAGAATAAATATTAGTCATTATAGCAATACTAACTTAGATTTATATTGTAGGATGGCAGTGGATGTGACTTCTTTCGGTGGGCCGATGACACCCCATCATTGTCTACATCATTTGCACCTTCTACACATATACTTGTTGTGGATGATGAGTGCAAGTCTTGTTGTGGATGATGAGTGCAAGTCTTGCAAGGCGCTTGAGACAGCTATTACAAAAGCGAAGGCTACCTATAAAGCCAATGTCATGTTTTTACGATGTTTTCTTTGTGCAACAATCGTACTACTTTGTTGGGTCATTATGCAGAAATAGATATATATATGTGGACTATATGACTTATTTATATTTTGATGTGATATCGAGCAATGCAATAATTATTTTCTTGTTATAATATTGTTTATGATAATGTATAAAATTATTTTAAAAAGTTAAGGTTTTCTATTCACAATATTGAAAAAAAAATTAAATTTTGTTTATGATTTACTATATAAAAATATAAATTAATAAAAAATATATATAAATAAAAAAATGGACAAAATAAATAAAATATTAAATTAAAACATTATATAATAATTAAAATAACTTAAATTTTTTCTTGTCAAATTCTAATTCCAATTCAAAATGTAGAACCAAACACAGAAATGGATAATGTAATTCCAATTCCAATTTGAAATTACAAACCAAACACAGAAATAGAAATTTCTCAATTTTAATTCCAATTTCAAAAATGGCAACCAAACGCAGAAGATGGATTGTCTCAGTCATCTTCCGGGTCAACCAAACGGTCCAAACTATCTTCCGAATACACAAAACCAGAATTTCAAAACTTGATTTTGAGATAATCAAGTTTTGAATCAAATTCCAATCCTGCAAACAAACGGGGCCTTAAAGACAAAACATTCGCCTAGACTACATTATATATTTTCCCTCACAATAATGACATATTTTCCATGATAATTTGGAATTTTCATATGATTGAAAAAAATCGCAAATACAAATTAATATTTTTTCTTTTCAAATTAAAAAATTTCACTATCAATATTAAAATTCCACCCCCCCAAAAAATAAAATAATAAAAAAAAATTAAATAAATAATGTAGGATTCATCAAGTTATCTTTGGAGAGAGAGATATATATGCCAACATACAAGAATAGAAGGTGAGCCAATGTTTACATTAACAAACCCATCAAAATCCCTAGACGTAGACACGACAACCAAAACAACACCCAAATCAGAAACGTGTTGTAGAGGCAAGACCTCCCAACAGCACATAATGAGAGATTGAGAGATCATGTGGGAGATGGTGATTTGAATCACCTACATCAAAGGATAGATTTTCCTTGCAGATGCGAGTGACATGTGGAAAAAAATTAATTATCCTAAATGTTGAACAATTTAGTCAAGGGTACAAGTATAGTGCTTTTTTGGTCTTTTCTTTTTAATATCATAAATTTTGTGTTTAGTAGTAGTTTCTGGCAAGGAGTAGCAATATGAAAAATAATCTATTTTAATGTATTGAAGAAAAAATTAAGCCACGTGGGTATGTTTACTTTTACTTTTTAATTTTTCAAGAGCTTTTCTATGTTGTGCATATATTTTTTTCGTAGTTATTTTATTCATGTTGTGTTCTCTCTTTTATGTATGGGTTTTCATTAGTTCTCTCTACATGTTTCTTATTATGATGGATAAACTTGAGTTTATGATGAAGTGTAAATGTGTCATCAACCATTGTGTGGATATATGGATGCTCTAAAATAATTTTATAAATCAATTCTTTTGGCATCAAATGGAAAGAGGAATAGAGGGAAATATGCTCTAGCATGCATGAAAAGTACTATAACCAAGGAGTTCCCATATATAACATTGTCAAACCATTTATTGGTTAACCTAGATTTTGAAATATTAAAGTAGTTAACATTGCTCACATATAGTAATTATTTGCTACAAATGTTCAATTTGGACCTATTTCCACTAATATTCTTTTGGCTGTACTATCCCCATACTTTAACACAATGTATATTCGCCTACATTCCTAAATCTTGTGGTGGTGGTAACACATGAAGTATAAATGAGTTTGTGTTTTGTATTAACATCTTGTTGCAATAATGGAGCTTACTCTATAGGATAGATGTAGTCCATGAAATAATTATGTGTACTACTATATCCTTCAAATTTTCTTATTTATTTCAAGGGTCACCCCAAATTCTAAATATATATTGTGGTGGGGATATTGTTAAATTGAACATGTGAATTATACTATATGTTTGAATGTCAAATCATACGATGATTTGGTGGTGGTTAATTACGGTATGAAAGGTAGAATAGAGCTAGGTTTAACATAAGAAGTTAGACATAAAAAACCATAATCCATATGGCTAGTAAAATCATCATGACAGAGAAATATTATCATCATAAGGTTCAACAATATCATGAGTAGATGAAGCAATTGAATCCCCACTCCATAATGTACTCTTCATAGAATTGGAGAGTATGTATATTGAGTGTATTCTCCGCAACAAATGCACATAAAGTGGATTGTGTGAATGATAGTTGTTGAAGCATAGTATGCAATTAGGATCAAGCACATTACTATCATTCTCCATAGTAGAAACATGAAACAGACCAATCATGGAGGAGTGAAGGGTATTTAACAAAAGGAAAGGCATTAAGTCTTAATATAAAATAGGTGTATATATGGTAATATAATGCTTCTATAGGAAAAATCATCCCATTTGTGTGATAGAATGTTGTAAATAAATTAAAGAAAATAGATTACACATCACAAATCGTATAAAAATATTATAATTAGTAATAAAAGAATAAATAAATGCTAAGAATAGAGTCATAAAAAAAAAGAAAGATAAAGCTCACAAAACTATGCAAGAAAAACTCAATACATGATACATATGATGTGATTTTTTAATAAACAAGAAAGATAGTCTTAAATGAGATTTGAAATACATGTAAAATATAAACCCTAAAACTAAATCAAAGATGTGTGAGTGGATAAAACAGGGAAAAGATGGGTGATATAGTACCAAGGCCTGCAGATTTATCAAAAGATTAGATTAACCATATATCAATTACTCAATGTCTCAATTTAGCCTCGAGTTAGATCTCTACAACCAATACACTACTAAGAATGCACAAACACCTTTAAAACACTTCAACACACTTCATTCATTGAAAAACTACCCCAAAAGACCATTTTGAACGCACCCTATGGGAATTTTCTAAAATAGCACATCTCGAGTTGTCGATAGACTTTGTTGAACGTCCTACAAGCATTGGAAAAAAAATGCCTAGCTAAAACATCATTGTTAGCCATTGGCTATCTATCCAGAAATAAAAGTTCTACCATCTCTTACAAGGCATTTCAATGCTTGATACACATCTCTCGAGCCCCTATTTGTCATTCGCCTAAGTAGGGCATGAAAAGATTCAATCATTGCTTTACAATGTGTGAAAATAAAGACGTAGCTGTAATATAGATATAGCCTCAGTTATTGTGCACAACCGTTATCAGGGCATTATGCCATCACAATTCACCTAAACCTGCTGTTTCAAATTCTCGGTATAACAAGTTTTATTTGAAAATGGGAGATAAAATACAATTTCTTCTTGTATATTCAAAGACCACAGAACAACATACAAAGGTATGCACGCCATATTGTATCACATATGCATCAAAACTCTATTTCCATAAGAACTGTTATTTTAGAATGCAAAGTTACATTTGGAATAAACAGAAGTAATATTTGTACCAAACAATCAGACAAAATAGCTGTTACTCATTTAAAGTGGAAAATATTAGGAAAGTAGGGGAGCTCATCATGAGGCTTGAGAGGAAAATCACAACCGATAAAAAAAACTGAAATAGTCTATTATCCCATAAATTATCTACCACACCTCAAAGCTCTAATTTCGTCCGTTCCAATCTCCAAATCCAGCCAATCCAAATTAGGTTCTGGCTCCACAACAGCTTTAACTCTAAGGTCATTCCTGGAGGTCATTTTGAACAGCTTCTCATTCTTCTCATCACAAATCACTCGTTTTAGGGATGGCAGTTTAGCTACTTTTTGAAGAGTTTCCTTCAATTCACAGTGTTCCCACCTGTTCACCTTCAAACGTATGCAAGATGAGATGTCAAGGAGTTTTAGTTTTTTAAGATTGCAGATGGAGGATGGCAGTGCTTTCAAGCCTGGTGATTCATACAATCTTATCTCCTTAAGTAATTCAAGCCTACCCATCTCATCAGGTAACTTAGAAAGGCAATGGCAATGAGTAAGTGACAGCCTTTTTAGGGAAGCTGAAGAACAGAGTCCTGCTGGCAATTCTTCAAGATCAATGCAGTAGCTCACATTAAATTCCAAAAGCCTGGGAAAGTTGAATGTTTTATCCCTACCAAGGCCCTCGCATAGAGTTAGATATATTTTCTCCAAACTCTTCACAATCTTGTATTCCTCAGGAACTATCAGCCTTTCGAGATGCAGACTTCTAAGTTGAGGAAGTTCTTGAAAACTAGCCAGTCCACTGAGTTTGGTTCGTTTTGCTCCATCAGTATTATAGATTATCAGAACCTCAAGTTTTTTCATTGTGTGCAAAAACCTTGGAATGCAATATTCACTAGCAGTGAGATATAAAACCAAAGCTTTCACCTTAGGGAACTCCATTTTGGGCCATTGTCTGTCCTCCATTGCCCCTGAATATTCCCGACACATATGGAAGTCAAAGTTATGCTACGATTAGTTTTTTTTAAATAAATCTTCAATATTTTGGTGTAGGAAGCAAAATTATGGGAAAACTTGAAGAACAATCTAAAAGATTAGCTGTAGTGGTTACCCGTGTGAATGGAAACAATGCGGGCTTCAGATGAAAGACCTTCCCACTCTGAGGGCAAGTGATTTTTCATTTGAGACATAAATAGCCTCCTGCACTGTGTATTGTTGTCCGAGTTCGCCAAAAACAGGGCCAAATCTCTCATTACATCATGTTGGGAAAAGGAATATGCATCCATACAGTCATCTATAATCTCCGCGTTCCTGACATGACATGATGAAATTAAGCTATTAGAAACTAGAAAATTAAATGGATCAAATTAATTTTATCTATCACAACAGGTTTCAGTTACCATAAATGTTTAAAAATATAACAAATCAGGTGAAGTTAAGAAAGATTTTACTTGCTTTCCTCCAAATGAAGATCTGTTCAGACAGTTTGTGCAATTCAATAATACTGAACTCCCAAATCTTAAAGTAAATTTGTACCTATTACCTAAACCATTCAAGATGTTTCGAGCTCCTAAATGATGAATCCAAACTACATCAAGCACAAGAGACATAATAAAGTTAGAAAACAGTTCTTCACATGATTAGCACCGCTCCTTACCCGGGATTCTTCTTCAATTCCAATAGATGGCGATCTGCAAACTTCCATAAAAGCAAATCGGCTTGGCTTGACTTCATTTTACGAACATAAACCCAAATGTCTAGCAATGCCTTTGCAGGAATGGATTTTCTTTGTGGGAATGCACCCAGGTCCAAGAAGCACTCTCTTTCAGTGTTGTCTAGCACATCGATGCTTGTTTTCAATTTATTAAGAAGGATCTCTTTATGATCATTATTGAAAGGTTTTCCTGCTGAAAGCCTTTTCTCAGCTCGTTCCCAAACAGAGACGGACTCACCATACAGAGAACTACCAATTACTTTAAGAGCTAGTGGCAGACAATTACACTCTTGTTGCACCTGCATGTGAAAACAAGTACTCATGAAGAATTCAGACCTGTCAAAAAAGAATTGAAGAGAGCAAGCAAACAAAGAACAATTAAAGTATTTTGAGTAGTAGGCTACCGTTTCGACCAGTTTTCTATCACAACCAATTGGAATGGAAGGTTCCCCAAAGGCATAGTAGCAAAAAAGTGACAGAGCATGCTCCTGTTGTAACAATGGTAGCTCGTAAACTCGTGTCGTAGCTCCCTTTGGGATCACGTCCTTATCTCTGGTGGTTACCAGAGTCTTGCATTGCTTCTCTTCAAACAACAGTTTTTCCAGGGTGGGCTTCAACCATACGTCATCCAATACCACCAGAGTTGGTTGACTTCTTGATTTTATCTTCAATTGCAATTCTTTATGTGCATTCTGAACATTTGTAAAATCAGGTGCTGACCCACCGACAATCTTTTTCCACATGTTCTTCAGAATGGTTACGAGATCTGGGCTTTGTGAAACCTCAATATATATAACTCTATCCCTAAAGTACCCTGCAAATCACGGGAAAGCTTAGAAAGGTTCTTTCCTCTTTATGAATTACAAATACAGGGTAAAACTGAAGGGCTTAAGTTCAATTTTGTGACAACGTAAACCATCAATGGGGTTGCTGGGTCAACAGACAGTCACATTTTGTATCTGGTCAATTGATTTGGGGCGGGGAAGTTAAAGACAAGTTTATATTTTAAGAACCAACCCAATGCAAATGATCGATCTATTACAAGTCCAATGAAAATGAGATATTACCAAGATTAAACATGACAATTTCACATTCTCCAAGTAAACATTCATTGTTACTTACACATCTAATAAAACATCCGATGGCTTGCTAAACCAGCACAAATTTAAGCTAATACAGAATTCAGAAGTAAAGAAAGATTAAGTTTTGGCTACATCTATGCAACTCAAAATAGTGTTAAATGGAAACAGAGTGCACAAGCTGCTGTTACCTCTGATTTCATCGTCATTGCACACCGCCGTTGCAAGTGTGGATTTCCCCGCACCACCCATGGCTAACACCCCAACCACACTCACTCCGTCCTCCAACAAAAGCTTCTTCACATTCATTTTGTGTTCATCAAAACCCAAGAAGCTACTCGGCGTATGAGGTGGGTCACAAAGGCTCACATCCTGCCGCGATCTCTCAATTTGTTGTTCATCAAATTTTAGACATTATACTATTTACCCCTTGTTCCACAGCTTCCAACACAGTTTGCACTCCGGTATCCACCGCTTCACCCAGAGTTTTCATCCCAGATTTCATTCCTTCGTGCACAGCTTCCAGTTGGGCGGAGAGAGAAACCTGCGCAGTCGCCATGACGACCTGAAGTTCGTTTTGAATGAAATCGTTGATACTCTTTTCCTTCTTCTTGGCGCGTTCGTTGATCATGAGTCGCCGGCCTACATTGCGACTCCATTTGAACTCGTCTACCAGTTGATTGCCCTCGGAAAGATTGTCGCGGAATTCTTGGAACTTTTGCAGCAATACATTCGATGACGATTCCGAACTCGAACTGCATATATCTTTGATAATGGGCAACAAACTGTTCACAATTTGTTCCAGTTTCTTAGAATCTGAACCGCTCAGACCATTATAAATCAACACACAGGCTTTGCAAATCCCCTTCAAGCCAAGCTCCAAGGCTAGTCCCGCAGCTGCCTCCACCACCGCCATTATGAAAATGCTTTACCACCATTCGTAGGCGATATGATATGATATATAGCAGATCGCAGTAGTGTAAGTGCAGGGAAATTTCAACGATGACAAGGCAGAAACCCAGAAATTACAGAAAACTTGGCGCTTGTGATTGGAATGATTCGAAGTGTTTGAGAATGGAAATCAAAAGAATCTTAGACCGAGGAGATTGTAGAAGAAGAAACATACAAGTTGTGCACAAGCCACGCTTCCTTGGAACAAGTGAAAAGTTGGACGGAAAAGCGAGAAGAGTGGGCTCAGCTATACTTTCTCCGCGGCATCGTTTAAGTACGGAATCGCCAAGCAGAATTCCCGCGTAGAGGGGAAAACTTTGGAAAGAGTGTGTTTTTATTGGCACACAAACAATATAATAGGGGAAGGGACCCAATTATGTTCATTGGATTTGGCTAAAATCTAGCGGGATTATGTCTAATTCCTTGGCATCATCTCAATCATGATAGGGAAGGGACTCAAATGAATGAATGAATGAATGAATGAATGAAAGATTTTAATAACATCCACGAGGTTCAAGCAGTCTATGAGACCTGCCAGTCGACAACAGCTTAATTTAGCTGTAATCCTTTGACTAATTTTTCTCTTCTTCGGTGCATTTTGATGATCAAGTTTGCTGTCTTACCCAACTGCTTTTCTTTGAAGAGTTGGCTCATGTTGCTGTTCTCTAACATCTTTGAGTACCCGAATCTGATGTCACTATAAATCAGACATTCCATGACAAAGTGATATTCCATTTCAATAACTCCCGTATCACAAAATAGACAGGGCCTATTTTCCCATTGCTTTTGAATTACGCACAACTTTCTGCAAGTCGTTGGAAGTCTTTGAGAAAGGAAGTCACATAATCTTAGACCGAGGAGAACAAATATAGAAGTTGCGCACAAGCTACGCTTCATTGGAACTAGTCAAAAGGTATTCAAGGACGGGTGCTCAGCTGCACTTTCTCCGCGGCATCGTTTAAGTACGGAAGCGCCACATATTAAATCATGATATATAGTACTTCTTTGCAAGATAATGAAAGTGGAGCCCCATTCTACAGTAAACGACTTTTCCATTTATTTTTTTCTTCTTCCATCAGGTAGGTACATTATCATTTACGTTTCCTTGTGAATTTGTCCGACGACTTCAGACACAATTCCCGTGCAGAGGAGAAAACTTTGGAAAGAGTTCATTTTTATGGTACCGGCTATCCTCTCGATAGAACGTACTACAAATGAAAAAAAAAATAATTTCAGATCTGTGAAAATACAGAGTTTTTTTTCTGAAATTTATTGGTTGTTCTGGATTCAGAATATACAGATGAAGAAGAACAGATCTTGAAATTTTGGTAAAAATCTGTTGCATTTTCCGATTTCCCAAAACTGTACGGTGGTGCATTCCTTTGAAAAGATAGCTGTGTCCCATTTTTATTCGCACCCAAACATTGACTGGATTTATGGCTCACAGATGATACATTAGGGAAATAGTCATTTGGGTTGTCTATGCAAGGAGCAGAATGTACTCTGATTAGACTTTTTTTCATTTATTAAAAATAATAGAATTGTATTCTGATTTTTAATTTAATTAATAAAATATTTATATGGTATTGGACATTAAGGAGAAGAGCACGAGTAGCAAAGCACGCTCTAATGACCATGTACCAATAAGTTTCAAATGTACTAATAGCTATTTATTTTTAATGTCTTTGGTTCATAATTGGTTCATTTGTGCACCGCTATTGAAACATTTGTGCACAACAATTGGGACATTTGTCCATAAGTATTGACAATTTTGAGTGCACTATTAGTAGGCATCCTTAAGTAGGTATGAGGTGACACATTGAAATGGTCACTTTTGTGACCCTTCAATGCTTAATGAATTCTACCTATAAGAAACTTCATTAACACTCACAAGCCAAAAAAATATTTTTTAAGTAGCTAAATTGCATACAAAGATTAAAAAAAACATCAAAATCTGAAGTAGAATTTAAGCTTTATAGATGGACCCTCTGAATCAAAATCTGATATAATAAAACTTTTACTTTACAAATTATAAATTAAGATAAAAATATTCAATTAAATTGATTTATAGAATTTATATAAAATAAAAGTTTAGAATAAATGTTAATTGAGCCAGCTCAAAATTACAAATTTGATTCATCATATTCTTATTCATAAGGAGGTTTTTAGACAATCTATTCAATTGATCAAACATGTATATGGATATTCTTGAACTTGTGAATTGTGAATTTTAAGGGGAAAACATAAATGAATGAGTTTTAGAACTCAAATATAAAAACTCTAAATTATGAATGTATGAGGTGGTAATTTGGTGGATTATGATAAACATAATGAAAACTAGGGCCTAAGTAATGATATTAAAGGCTCGTTTGGTAGTGGGAATTAGAAAATGCTGCATTTGATCAAATGCTGGAAATGGTCAAATTATGGATTTGATAATCCAGTTTTTCATTTCCAGATTATAGTTTGGACCGTTTGGTTGACCTGGAATATGAGCGAGAAGATGTATTTCCTCAGTTTGGTTCCACTTTTTGAAACCAGAATTGGAATTTGAGTATGATTTTTACTTTATTTTTTGAATTGTTTTAATATAATAATTTATTGTTATTAATTTATTTTTTCATTTATTTTTTAATTTTATTTAATTTTATAGAAAAAATCATAAATATTTATTTTTTAATTTTTTTTAATTTTATATAGAAAATCATAAATATTTTTCAATTTTTTTTAATAAGGTTAATATTTAATTTTGTTTAATTTTATATTCAAAATCATAACGAAGTCATAAACAACAAAAAAGTTCACGAGTTTATCAAAATATGTCCAACATATCTACTTGAAATTATGAAAAACTTCATGTATCTACAATAGCCCTTTGTTAACCACATTTGCGCATATGGTCCCAACAAAGTAGTGCGCAAACTACACAAAGAAGGCATCGCAAAAACATGATTTCTGCTTTCGCCATTGAAGCAATCTTGGCGGCACTATCCGCCTCTCGAGCCTTGCACAAGTTGCAATCATTTCCTACATCAGGTACAAATGTAGATGGGGTAGACATAAATGTGGTTTCATCAACCCATCGGAAGTATTGACATCCACTATTTCCTTGCAATACCAAATCTACATCAATTCTTCCTAAAATGATTAGTTGTCACATTATTTATAAACATAAAATATAATTACATATCCAAACCTTTTTCGTATTTGGGCAACACCAAAATTGACATCCAGGATTACTTGTTGTGTGTGACGTCCTCACCATGCATGGCCCAACACTGCATTGACACATAGGCACATTCACCAAAGTCATCGACGCTATAACAACAAATATTGCATTGACATTATTTTGTTCATTCATACTAATTATAATTACAATAAAAAGAAACATACTAATGTAGACTTGCACATTTTTTGGCTATGTCGAAGTCTTTGGTTTAAATCACTAGACACTCAAAACAAAATGACAAACCAAAAACAATGATGCAATAAAAATCAATTACTGAGGAACCAAGGAACTAATTATAATTGCAACAAAAAGAAACATACTAATGTTCAACGAGCCTACTACTTTTATTTTCATTTTTACAATTCCTCTCATAACTTCTTCTCTGCTTAAAACAATTGGGAGTTCCCCAAAAAAATGAAATGGTGTAGGCCTATACCCTTTTCAGGTCTGGGAGGATAATGGTTTTTTGATCCATGGCTTCGATTTGTCTCAAATCAAGTACTGCCTGCATGATCATTTGTAACTACTGTGCTTCTTGGTCGTGGTCACTTCCTGCGCAACTAATTTCTTATCTACTATCTTCGTTGCCCTACATGCTTTGTCCTTGTTATATGTTGACTGGACTTGAATTGAGGGACATCGAAGCCATTGATCGCTCACCACTATATTTCCAGGCCTGAAAAGGGCACAGTACAATACAATCATCTTACCTGGGTACTACAAATAGTTTGAAGTAGTGAAGAAGTAATGAGAGTTCATTCAAATACACTTCATAAAATTTTAGAAACTCCACATCATCAAATCTACTCTAACAATCCATGGTTGATTAAAGAGACTTTCTATTTGAAACTGAAAGGATCTAATAAGACATCTACAATTGTACATAGAAGATGGGGAAGAACAAAATCCAACAATGAAATGGTGGTGTGAAGACACACTGTGCAAAGTTCCCATAATAAATGTAATACACCAAGGAGTAACATCAGAAGTGTAGTCATCAGAAATATAGATTGTAAGTTGAAATCATGAACAACATATGAGCAGTGAAGAAGTAATGAGAGTTCATTCAAATACACTTCATAAAATTTTAGAAACTCCACATAATCTGATGCAGTCAAGTTGGGGAATCCAATTAAGGACTGACCGACCTTGCAACCAAATCAATATGCAACAGAAATACACAAGAAAATGATAGATCTGAATGAAACATAAATCTTTATTCACCAAATCATTGATTACATGCAATGTGTCGGGTTGTAAGGCCTTCCCGGTTACGGCCAATTACAAAACAAATAATAGTTTATAAGATCTCGCAGGATCCAAGTCTTTTCCACAATATCAGCATTCAGCTAGCCCAGGTCTGCAACACACAGCACACTGGTAGGCACTCCAAGAAAGATCTAAACCTGTACTCAAACTTCCAAGCAATCTTTTTGCTACCTAAGCTCGCAAGCTACTAACTCTACTTTCACAGATCCACGCCTCTGCCTCCTAAACAACTACCCAAACATCTCCTTAAATACTAAACCCCAGCCACAAGTTGGCTTTACAAACAATTAAATCCCAAAAGCCAGTCGGCTTCCAAATATACAAATATTAAATGCCAAACATCAGTTGGCTTACAAATAACTTCACAAACATTTAATTCACCAAGTCAGCCTCCAGATCGCCATAGGATAATGCAACATGCCAGATCTAGATCCCCACGTGTCCAACAGTCAATTCATAACTCGAGGAGCACGACCCAAATTAAATGCACCAGTCGGCCAAGCCGATTCATCCAAACAATGCAATTGGTAAGCAAGAACACCAAGCAACATAGGAAATAATCGAGCGCTAGTTAACCGACCATGCCAAGCATGACCGAGTAACACAGTTATTACCAAGCACCTAGTGAACCGATGCCTTTAGTTACTGAGCATTCTTTCAGAGACCGAGCACCCCGGTAACCACAGAAACTAAGCAACCAGCCTCTCAAACCAAGCAAAACTCCATCAAACAAGGATCAAAACTAACAATCTACCTTCAAAGACAAACATATTTTTGGTTGATACAGGATTGCCAAGAACCCTAGGATGCTCCTGCATCATAATTAAATCTACTCTAACAATCCATGGTTGATTAAAGAGACTTTCTATTTGAAACTGAAAGGATGTAATAAGACATCTATACTCATACATAGAAGATGGGGAAGAACAAAATCTAGCAACGAAATGGTGGTGTGAAGACACACCGTGCAAAGTTCCCATAATAAATGTAATACACCAAGGAGTAACATCAGAAATATGTGTAGTCATCAGAAATATAGATTGTAAGTTAAAATCATGAACAACATATGTGTACTCTCAGAACTATCCATTTTGAATTCTTCATGATGACATGTATATAAGATGGCAACCAAAAAAGTAGGTGTTGGAGCAATGTACAAACCATGATAACAAACAAACATAGATCCTTATAACAAGTACAAACTTGATATTGACTATAAACAGGACTCAGGTAATCCTTTCTAACAACTTGGGAAATCAGAAATTTCTTTAACTCTATCATATCATCAATGCACATTGCATAGAGAAATCAAAGCTTTGCTACCACTCACTTGAGAACTCCCGGCTCCTATGAATTAAATTATAAAAGTTACAGTTGAGAAGTTGCAAATAGATGGGGCATGTCAATCATAGAGTGAAGTTGAAAGGATTGATTTGTTGATGCAAATGAGCATAAGAAGAAATCACTGCATTCTTATTATGTAGATTGGGCTGAACTACCTCCCATAGCCAAGTAGGCATATGTCCATCTCAGGCTAGGGAAATCAACCAATCTTTAAGGACCAAACAAAATGTACTATGAATACCCTATGGCAAGGAGGATTGTCCTAAATTCAAGTTTTGAATGAGGGAAAATGAAGACTGTTGCAATAGTTCTAAGGGTCAATTATGCAAAACATAGATCATTTTCCTATATGGTGTAACACATTTATTAGTGTGATTTCTTTTCCAACATAACACAATTAAAGAAGCCATAGAGGATGCAGGCATGTTAAAAATTCCATGTCTAGAATTACATACATCTAGGATAGCGAAGACGTAAGACTGAATTTTGGAGCTACATATATACATCTTGAAGGCTTTGAACACAAATAGAAGAAGTGTTTACTTGTGTTTAACCCAAAAAAGAACAGAAATCACATAAACACTAGCCTATGAGTAAAACCAGTAGGGTATTGGCACAGTTCATCAATGTCTGTCTTGAAATGTTGTTTTTTAACTGCAAACTTAGTTGATTGATGCAATTACACTTGTAAAACAAGGATGATAAGAAAGTGGGAACAATGTACAATGTTGTGAGTTTTCTGGACTCAACTGCAATGATGAATTATTCACACTAATTTAACTGAACAGCTAAGTCCAGAAAGCTCACAGTTCAAAACAAGGAAAATGACTAAAAATTTCAAAACTGAGGAGCCTAGCAGTTCTAGTATTGCTTTCAAGACTACAATAGTGACCTGTGAAATTTAAGTAGCTAAAGTAACATATTTTTTGATCGTGTACTTGGTCAAATATGAACCCTGCCAATGGATATACTAACCTAAGACTAGGGTTTTCACTAAGTAGGACCGAAGTGATGGTGCCAATGATATGGTGCCTCTAATAACAAGTGTATGGATGCTGCTCGATAAATATCAAGAGCCAAGCTTTTAAAAAATTCCAATTTGCATGCTTTGGATTCGTGGGCTATGTTAGATTCAAATCAACTACCTTTTGAACACATCTAAATAGAAACATAACACCTCATTTGAACCAGTTGACCGTATGCAAAGGCACAGAGCAAAATAAGTAGCAACACATCTTAGAAATTTTAAATGCAGGGTTGCAGTGCAGAAAGTACTAGGCATGGCTTCAAATTAGTGACAAAAATAATTAGTAATGATAATTGTTTCACCTTACAAAAAATTAATCTAGCAAGAAAGACAACTGCACAACATATTATGATGTCTTTAGTAGTTAGTCTAATCAAGACACCAACAACACTGCGCTTTAAGACTAGCTCATCCAAATAGTCAGTTCAATATCAGTATGGAAACTATTTTGTCAGTGAAAATTGCTAATAAGACAAATGTTAATAAAGATAAAACATAATTGTTCAAGATATTGCAACCCAGATAGCACCAACAGACATCGGTCAAGGACTGAACATAATTCACAGTATTGTCTTCTTGCTTTGTCTTATAACTTGCAGCCAAAATATTTAGTGTAGATTATAAAACAGACAAACAAAACTAGAAGTGAACAAATAGGATAACTTGTAAGCACACCAGAAAGAATCATAGAAATAGGATAACTCAAGTAGCCATAGTAGAACTGAACAAAAGAATATTACAATCCTGTTCTGAAATTACAATAATTTACCCACATGGGCTTCATACATAAACCAACAATCTAATATAAAAACACAAAATTTGGGTAGAACATCCATACATACGACTACTCTTGGAACAGTTTTGAAGAATTCAAAATGTACAGTTCTAATACTTTGCAATAGAACAACATAATTTATCCCTATAATAATTGATCTTCATCATGTGTTACTCCTTGGTGTATGCCATTTGTATTTGAGTGATTGTACAAGGCTAACCAAGTCAAGAAAAACACAAGCAGGAATAACAACTACATTTATTTTTAAATAAATCATGAATGCAATTCATAATGCATGAAATAACAGTAAAAACAATATCATCATGGCTGAAATAGCAGAAATATATACTAGAGCATATATATTAGAGAAGTTGATAAACAAAAATAATGTCATCACCACATGATATCAACTATATTAACAAAACATATGATTTAAGTTTCAACAAAACATACGATTTGAGTTTCAACAAAACAAAACAATGTCACACCGATATCAACTGTATGATGTTGATAAGACAAGTATCTTGGCTAACCTTGCCAATGTTTAAGTAACAAGACTTAAAATGAAACAAAAGTAGCTAGAGGTCTACAAACTTCATTGTAATGTATTGCACTCTCTCCTCTTCATTCATTCTCAAGAACCCTTTGGCTCTTTCAATTTCAGCCATGAAGGTGTCATATGCCTTTAGCATAGTGCCTTGACTCAAATCAGGGATGCCTTTAAGGGCCTCATACACACTATCTAAGATAGAATCTGAATCTGAATTATCCACTTTGATAACAAGAGGCAAACAGAAGTCCTCTTGTTTTCTTTTCATAGCATCACAAAGCACATCCCACGAACTAGCCACGGTTGCCTTCTTCATCTTTCCCCTCCTTGCTGATGATGTTGAAGGATTTGGCTTACTACTTGCACTTGATTGATTGGAATGATATAATTCATCATCCAAATCAGTTGTAGTGTTAAGAGGTGTACTCATAGGGACATCCTCATCACAATCCACGTAGGCAGACCCATCCATATTGGGCCCTTCTTCTATCTCTTGTGCAGTAGTAGTTGCAGTACCTTCAACTATGTCATTGACCACAATGAAGGCTAGGTCATTGTAGTACTAGAAGGGTTGTCTCTTATACACTTTGGCACTTTCGAATTCTTTTCTCTACATGTTGTCATGATGAATAAATTAGATCTATGTCTTGTATCTAACTTAATAAGAAGAAAATGTTGCTTAGACCAAATATTCAAAAGAGCATGTTACCTTTAGAAGCTCCTCCCACACCATGTCATCAACATCCACACATTGAGTAGCCTCATTCCATGTAAACCCACTCATATTCTTTAACTCACTCATAACTCTAACCCCTTTGATAGATTGAGGTTCATCTCAGCATTGAACTTCCTCTCAATGGCGATCCAAGCTTCTTTTTTGAAGCCCCCTTTGCCTTTCCTTCCTAGGTGAACTTGCTTGTGGAGCAAGTTTAGGAACTTTTCTTCCATTTCTCTTGTCCACATAACCTTCTTGGAGGAAGAAGTTGACTGGCTTACTTGAACCTCATCCTTCATGGACATCATGAGTTCTGTGAAGGACATCACCTACACCACCTGTTATATGCAATCATTAGCTACATGCAAATGAGAATGGATATTAAAGAAAGAGTCATACAATAGTGGCATATAATCCAAAATATTGTATTTATGCATGATATCCAGCAATATGTAATATATTTCTTTATTATCCATTCTCATTTGCATGTAGCTAAGTATGCATGTATATATGGTCTACTATGTTCACACAGTTTATATATGGTCTACTATGTTCATTCAATATTGTATTCTTGAACATTTTATATATGGTCTACTATGGTCTACTATGTTCATTTAGTATTGAGCAATTGTATTCAAGGATCCAACTCAGCTAAGACAAATAGGGATAGTGGATGAATTCATCGCTAAGTCATCATATAAAATACCCAGGAAAGACATTGAATGGTTAACAAAGTTTTAAATCATTAATTAAAATATAATTTCCAAAGAAAACATCTTATCTCAAACATTTTAAATGCAGTGTATACTAGTTTTCTTTAACAAATCTTATTCCCTCTCTCTCAAAACATCTTATCCCAAACATTTTAAATTCTAGAAAGGCCAACACCTTGGCCGCACCATGGCCTTCTGTATAAAAAATCTGATGCCCCTGGTTACTTGCAACAATGTAGACAGTGGTCATATGCTAAGAGTTGCATAACTTGCAGACAAATTAGTAGGCCATACAACTCCACATCCAAATGTAGGGTGTGTGATTGCACGAGGTTCGAAGGTTGTTGCAGAAAGTTTTTTGTATGGGTGGGGAATGAGGGCCACATAAATAAAAGCTCTTGAATAGGAAAGAGAGCTTGCCAAAGGGAGCATGGCTTATGTGAACTTGGAGCTTGGTGATTGCCATGACAATGACAACCTTGTTAATGCTCTTATACAGGCTTGTGTTTTTTTCCCTTTTTTTTGCAAAATTATTGTTAATTGTAGGAAATTTAGTATAGAAATGAGTCTAGAATTGTTGCTTAAGTATATGTATAAATCTAGAATAAAACACGTGACACAATTGTATTGATTTGTGAGGTATGAACAACTATATATGAGAAAGGATCTCTCTATATTCAACTCAAAGGAAATAACTTGCTACCTTTCCAAAGAATTTTAGAAAGAGTTATAGGGATAGATGGGGAACAATATTGAATCAGTGTCTTGAGCAACTGAATCATTGTGCAACAGAATGAATACTGATTCAATGTGCAAAAAAATGAACACTGATTCAGTGTGCAATAGAATGAACAATACAAGACACTGATTCAGTTGCTCAAGAATGATGATAAGTGGTATTCTTGAGCAACTGAATCAGTGTGCAACATGTGAACACTGATTCAGTGTTCATTCTGTTGCACATTGATTCAGTGTTCATTCTGTTGCACACTGAATCAGTGTTCATTCTATTGCACATTGAATCAATGTTCATTCTATTGCACATTGATTCAATATTGTAATTATATATGGTCTACTATGTTCATATAGTTGTACTATATATGCTCTAGTATATATGCTCTAGTACATCTTCCACATGAAAAGGTGGAATTGGAATTTGATGGCCAAATTACTATTGTCTCAATCCCCATTTAGAAGACAAAGTGTCAAACAAGATACACACATTTCAAAGAGATCAAAATCAAAGAACAGTAAGCATGAATGTTAATCAAAGAGAAATCAGAGTTACAAATCATACACATGCTTCATTTCTTTCAAAGAATTTTATATATGTAAACTATGAGAACACATGATTTGAGCATCAACATTAAAACAGTATGATTGATCTTCATCATGTGGTACTCCTTGGTGTATTCCATTTATATTTCCTAATGCAACATGGCTTACAAATTCAAGAGGCATAGACAATAACCAGCTAGGAATGAAAGCACATTAAAGAACAAAGAAAGGTCTTGTAAAACTACAACTATTCTCTACATCTATGGTCTTCCCACATCCTACTTGCTATATCATCTCCAAAGTTCCCCGAATCATCCCTATCATGCTGACTCAACCCATATGTCTCAAGTATTGGTACATTTATCCCATCACGATCATCGTCCTCTTCAATAACCACTTCGGATGGAACACCATCCTCTATAGTAATGAAGTTGTGCAGTATGCAACATGCCAAAATAATACATGCTTGTGTCGTGATTGGATACTACGTTGCATGCCTCAGGATAGGAAAACGCTGTTTCAAAATGCCAAATGTATGCTCTATTACATTTCTAAGAGAGGAGTGTTGGTGGTTAAACAACTCTTGTGGGATGTTTATGTTAGAGTAATAAAGTGTTTACTAATTAATTGAATCATATTGATTTAATTATTCGGTCACTTATTACCTCTTTCTACTTAAGCTAAACTTTAGGCATATAATAATTAATTACTTTATTAATTATTATTATGCAACCTAGGGTTTTACCTTTTTAGGGTTTCTAATCTCCTTTAATAAGGATGGATCTCATAACACTTTGTAACCTTTTTCTAACATTTCATTATTGATTGCAATTTTTGTTTTTGCACATCAAGGATTTCTCCTCTCTTAGGGATCAATGCATTTAGGCCTCCATAGCTGTTTGCTTCTATCTCTTTCTGTGACAGGTGTTTGCATGCAGGTGTTCTTGGGAGCTATGGGTTGTTTTTCATCAACTCCATCATGGTATTAGAGCTTCAGATCTTCTTGCCTCTGTCCTCTTCCTGAGAGATTCGACCGTGTTCGTAAGATCTACATTTTTAGAGAGGGTTTCCTGTCAGATCTAGAGGGACCTATTTTTTTGGTCATCTTGGCTTCAAACAGACCTCATGATTGCATTCAAAGCATCCAAGAACCCCAAGATCCATATAAAATTTGTCCAATTTGGACACAGTTGGAATCTATGAGAAAAAAATTTTGTAATCGGCCCCAGCACGGATCCTGAGGCAATCAGTATTTTTTAGAGCACTTTTGGCCCAAACGGACCTCACGATTGCGTCTAAAAGGCCTGAGATAGTTAAAAACCATATAAAACTTGTCAATTTTGGACAAGTTTCCATTTGAGGCAAAAAAAATTTACGTACTAGGGCCATCGAGGCTACTGTACGACAATTGTTAAAAAAATATATAAAAAAAAGGTTTTTTGGCACGGCTGCCAAGTGGCCACCCAGGTGCCACCCCACAGCCTCCCACCGGCCACTGCGTCCACAGTGCTACCGTAGTCTACGGCGCCCCCTGCTCCGCTGCCGCCGCCCGTGCCGCTCCGCCAACGTCACTTCACCGCCATCCAGCTCCGTTGGGCCCCTGGTCACCCATGTGACCAGTTCTATTTCTTTAAGCCCCAAGACTACTTAGAGCTATGACAGCCTTTTGGCCATCAATTTTAAGCTTGCATTTTGCTGACGTTAGCATACATTAGCAGTCTTTGCACCATTTTTTGGTTTTTTTGGAGGTACTTGGGCCTTTTTACGCATATCTCGAGCATCTAGGATCATAATTGGGCGTGCGATATATCATTGGAAAATTGGTTCCGAGCTTGATCTAAATTTGTTGGTATGGTTTTGAGATTTTTCCATTTTGATGCTCTTTTTTTCTGTCAAAGTCAGATGTTTTCTATGATTGTGGCATTTTAGACCTCCTGCCTTCCGGGATTCGTTTCTCTTGCATCTGGGCTTCGTTTTTGGAAAACAAGATATTTCCAGAAAGCTCTTTCTGAGATTTTAATAGATTTGATGGTTTCATGTGGTTTTTTTTCCTTTTTTTGACGTCACCCATCCTCATATCCTTGCAGACACCTTCTTTGGGCCCTCCAGCGTAGCTATTGGTTTTTTGCTCATATCTTGAGCATACGGTGTCAAAATTTGGCAAACAAGATATCGTTGGAAAGCTGATTCTAAGATATTTCCAGATCTAGAGGTTATATTTTCTTCTTTTATTTTTTTGATGGTGTTTTTCTCTATCAAAGCCAGATCTTTAGTTCTGCACTCCGGGAGCTCTATCTTGCACATCCGGACTCCGTTTTCAAAAAATGATATATTGTTGGAAAGCTTGTTCAGAGATATTTTTAGTACTATAAGTCATTTTTCTAGATTCTTCTCCAAGTTCATTTTATTCAGATTCTTTCTTTTTTGCAGTCTGGTGGATATCTTGATTGTTTCAGGTCCTGGGATCTCTTCCCTTTGAGGGATGGCTCATCTTAGGCTGTTCTTTTATTTTAGTAGCCTTTGATCTTCTTTGAGCAGTGTATACTTCACTTTTGTTGCATTCTTTTATGCACACACACTGAGATAAAGTGCCATTCTATTGCTTTGATGGGATCTTGCACATGTTCGTGTTATTTGTACTCGCACTCCATTATAAAGTTCCAAGGGGGTTTGATGTTTGCCTTTGTTTGCCATATTCTTTTGTCATGTGAGCATTCATCCAATGGCATTAGCCTCAGGTATCTCTATATGTGTTTTCACTCTCTCTGCACATTCGATGTTTCAGATTCATCTTCATCATGCAGTTCATATTGGATGATCTTTTCAGTGTACCTGTCATTACTCCCTTGTCAGCAGTATGGGGGGGTTTCTACTATTGGTTCTACTACTTCCTTGGTTTGATAGTGTGAGCTATGTATTCAATATTTGATCCTATGTACTAGGTGGTTGCAATGGCTGGGTACCTATGCATTTCGATGAGATGGATCATTTACCATATGGACACTCTTTTCTTTCCTATTTTTGGATGCACTCTTCCAGCTTTGATTGATCAACTCTTCAGGCTTTTGGTGTTATGCCATTTGTATCTTCGAGTTCAGGTGTTTGCCTTTGTTTGCCTCCTGATTCAAGTAGTGTTATTTGAGGGAACTCATGCAAATTATAATCTTCTCTACCTGGTCATATTTCATTGGAGGATCTTCAGATCATCAGTTTCTTCTTGACAGAGTTTGCAGTTTCTTGCTTCAGTGATGTTGTACATGTTCATCTTTGTTCCTATTTTCTGGAACATTCCTAATTTTGGAGGCTTCTTCAGTCCTTAAGATTAGTCTTTGTCTCTTTTTGGAGTAGAGTTTTTCCCATGTGGTTTTCTCTATTTCTCCACTTTGTAGAGACTCTCTTTTGTACTTGGGTACCTGATCAAGCCTTTTTTGTCAGGACCCATTTGCTTTCAGTAGTTCTTTCTAGGTTTTTAGCTTCTCCCAAAGTTTATCTTAAGGGGGGGTGTTAGAGTAATAAAGTGTTTACTGATTAATTGAATCATATTGATTTAATTATTCAATCACTTATTACCTCTTTCTACTTAAGCTAAACTTTAGACATATAATAATTAATTACTTTATTAATTATTATTATGCAACCTAGGGTTTTACCTTTTTAGGGTTTCTAATCTCCTTTTATAAGGATGGATCTCATAACACTTTGTAACCTTTTTCTGACATTTCATTATTGATTGCAACTTTTGTTTTTGCACATCAAGGATTTCTCCTCTCTCGTGGATCAATGTGTTCAGGCCTCCATAGCCATTTGCTTTTATCTCTTTCTATGACAAGTGTTTGCGTGCAGGTGTTCTTGGGAGCTGTGGGTTGTTTTTCATCAACTCCATTAGTTTATAGGGTTTTCTCTTGAAAACTTCTTCAGGTGGTAATGTGTACATCGATAAGGTGCAAGAAATCTTGGTACATTTGGATATCCAACATTGACTAAATAATATTTTCCTACAAAATAACATATATTGTTAAACTGTGAAATATTGACACCATCAAACATTTATCATTTTCTTCAGTAAAAATACAGTGTGAAATGGCATACCAGAGGAACTACAAGCAGATCAGCTCTAGCGAGAGCTGAAGCTAGAACATGGTTATCTGCAGTAGACCCTTCCCAACCAACAAGAATGTATTGAAACTTATAATCAAAAGAAGAGACAACCATAATATTTTGTGACAAGTTCCCTTTTCTATCCTGATATTTACCTTGTAAGTCGACATCAATAATGACTGGTATATGGGTTCCATCAATTGCTCTAACACAATCCTATAGAAAGAAAAATTGTAGTCAAGAAACATGTAGTAATAAGATTATCACTAAGGAAAATAAATTTGTAGCACTAGGGGGTTTACCTTGAAGTAAGGATCGAAACGGTCCTTCCCACTAATTTCAGGAGGATTTTTTGGACTAGGTGGTATGAAATAATCTGCATGGAGTGTTAAGATAGTCGTCAAGGCCTTGTGGAAGTATCATCTTATTGTCTCTCTGGAGTGACCAAAGTTGTGGGCAATCTTACAATTCCTCAGATTGTGGCCAAGGGTGTGGAGGAACATGACTAATTGTTCTTCTAACATTATGCTCATCATATCTAATAGGCTTCCTTTTTGCCTTACAAGATTGGCTAGCCGAAAGAAGGTTGTTGCACTCATGTGAATTTAGTCATGACAATGCACCTCATTCGAATGAATAATGCATTTATAAAAACCACTTCCATCACTTCTTTCGTTACACTTTGTTTGCCTACCTTGAAGCATAGACACCACTTTGGCTACTCCAAGGACAGCAAGAATAAGTACGTGAATACAAGCATTTATGGTCTTCTTACAAATGCATCCTTGAATGTTTATATTGTTGGTAAGATCCATCCTTGAAAAGTACATGGCAAAGAAGGTTTGAGGTACAAAATCGACAGTCATAGGCAGTAAGAGGACAAGCCAAGAAATGTGTATATGTATTCCTAGCTGCTTATTATCTATAGCCAATAGTTAGAAATCCTAGTGAATCAACAAAATGAGTACATGTACACAGTGACTTCAAATCACATACTTTTTTCTTAATATTTTTTTGAAGCGCATACTTTTTTGTGATTATTCAAACATGCGTAGTGAAGGAAGAAATATTTACTATAAGAGGTTGTATAGGTTTTGTCTATATACCCTGAGTAGGAATGCAATGGAGAACGAGAAAATCTCTGAAATAATAAGATGTGCTATGTGATGTCATTGGTTGAGGGTTAGCAAACCTCATGAGACTGTCATCAGCCCTAAACTGAGCATGCAGATATAAATGCAAATGAGAAAGCCATCCTGGTGTCCAAGAATAAATACCTAAGACTTGACCTTTGTGCCATTTATGAATTTCATAGAAAGGCGCAGCTTTGACCAATGAACCAAAACTTTCCTTGATGACACATCCAAAAATCCCTAAGTTTCCCCAAGAAATGTCATCATCATGTCATGCAACATAAGGGTGCATTCATAAATGATGTAGAGGCTTGTGTTTATCACTCAACAACTTGAAAATATACCAATGCCAATCAGACTTCCATGCAGTTTAGTCTCATAAAACTTCATTATTAACACACCCTACAACTCCTCTTCAGAAGAACACTTTGTTTCATAGCTTCCTAACAACAAATAGGTACTTCTACTATTTCCAAGACACACATTTCTCATAATTTGTTGTCACAGTTTGAAAGATAAGTACAAATCATCCAATATTTTGGAGAATCCAAAGCATGGAAACAATGAAAATTGAAAGAATAATTTATGGAAATAACAAAATGAATGACAACTTCAAATTGATAAGTTCTAAATCAGAACAGACAAAGTGCACTTCTTTTGATTCATTACAGAAATATAAGCTATAGAACAAAGAAAAGCAACTAGTCATGGAGTGTCAATGCAAATACTATGAATCAATTCAATGGAATACCAACATGATGTGACAACAGTGTATGACCTAGTCATTACATGTATTTTCATATAATAGATTGAAAGGAACATTGCTATGCTATTAAGGGAAGCCCTTTTAAAGGCCACATGGATCATGCACACCCTGAAACTTAAGATCATTATCTATTTCAGAAACTGTGTACATTACTTAAGAAAAGCTCTCGCATAAGCACAAGAATCTAGATAAGACATTCAAACTTAGGCTAAAATTCTTCTATGAGACCCTGATATAAATTCAATAAAGTTCTGCAATTACCCTAACACTAGCTCTGTAGGCCACTCCACATTGTAAGGACAAATCCATCATCAATGCATTCAATGCTCATCCAGTTAAATATAACAGAAATACACAGTATATTGAACAATATACAAGTGACTCATAAAAAAATCTTTTGTGGTATTTCACATGAATAATCTCTCCCACCAAATTATTGTCTTCCAAGTTACTATTTCTTTTAGCATCGACCACCAAACTTGCCTTTACCTGTTTATGATAAGTACTCTCATATATAACATTTAGACATCAACTTTGATATACTTACTCTAAAAATAACTCTATCCTCTCTTTATTCTTCAAATAAATCTTGTGTTAAATAGATTTAGTTTTTTATAATTTCAGAGGTATAAAAAAGCTTGTTGTGATTTATGATTTATCTTTCTTTTTATTACAAATGTTTATATAAAATACATTTTCTTTCAATCTTATTAAACTAATTTGGTTACTAATGGACAATAATGTACATATTTTATAAAAAAAAAAATTATTATCCTTTATTACTGAATAACCCTAGGTGATATTTTGCAAATTTGATTGCCTTTAATTTTTTAATTCTAATCTCTTAGTATTTCTTGCAATTCAATTAATAGATTTCCTTCTTAGTGAAGAATAACATATAAATTTCAAATTTCTTACTCTACAAAAAATAACAACAAATGATATTTGTAAATTTGATTGGTTTTAAAATTGTAATTCTATTTTCTTAACATGCACCTGCAAGTAAATTGTAATGTTTATGATCGATAATCAACTACATAGATACAAGTATAGATTAGTACAAAATGTTCCTATAATCAATATTTCTTTGCCTTCAGATATTCTTGGTGAGCTATCAGATACTCAGATGGGTAGGAGAACAATGAGAAAAATAAGGAATGCAATATTTGAGACAATTGGATAGACAACATCACGATACCTTTTAACAGTAATGAAATTTAACAAAAGGACAAGAAATATATACTAATAACAATTAGATTTACATCGCAATATAAATTAAGGACAAATTTGATTGTACAGTAGAAAGATTTATATTAATGATATGAAAATCAAAGAGCTGATCTACCTTATTTAGGTATGGATATGTGTGGGCAATGAGTAGTCTGAGATTGCCCTTAATGTCCTTTAATCCATATAATGATATGTGTTTTGGGTAGGGTTTCAGAAACTCCTTTTATTTATTCACAGAAACAAGGTATTGGCTAATGGGTTTTCGCAATATATGTTCAAGGGCCATCAACTGATATTCATCCAAATCTTAAAAACACAAAAAAAAAACCCCACAAACCCTACTTTTGGCATTTGTGAGTCCACGAGGATTAAACCCGTGACAAAAAATTTCTCAAACCTATAGAACAAAACATTGGAAAACATAAACCTAGTATGTGAACAGAGTATATCTGCATACTAGATTGGAGAGCCGTAAACCTAGCAGAGGAGGCACAGGAAGGATGTCGATGCCTCTTTGAAGAGTGAAGGAAGGATGTCGATGCCGCTTTACACTGTGAAGGAAGGATGTCGATGCTACTTTGCAGAGTGAAGGAAGGATGTCGATGGTGGAAGTCGATGGCAGATGTCAATGTGAATAAAAATGTGGTTGTCTATAGAGAAATCACTGCCTTCCACTTTCATAGTGAGTTGGCACCCACTGGGAAATGACCTAAAAAATGCGGACGCCAATAAAAAAATTCAACGCGGACCCGACGAGTTACAAAATGGGGGTTGAAAAAATTGGAATTTGGCCCTCAAATTCCAATTCCACCTTTTCAAGTGGAAGATGTTAATGCTCATTTTGAACCAAAATGAGCATTTACATATTCCTATTCCATTTTCATATTTCACTCCCAAACTAAGGATTCGACGAAATCGAACATAACAAATGCCAATTCCAAGCTAATTCCCGCTACCAAATGGGCCCTAATATAATTAGAAATAAATTGGAGATATTATGTTGATAGTTTAATTTGAATTTATCAATTAAAATAACTACCCTTCATATATTCTTATTTCTCCATTTTAATTAAATTCATGATTTTATTCGATTACCTCATTTAGGATAGAATCTAAACTTGATCTTTGATTTTCATTTATGTTAGAAAAATGGATAAATAGAAAGATTTTTCTTTTCAATTTAAGAAACATGTATCTAACACCCACATGTAGTTGACAAAATTATTGATTAGTGGAACATAAAGTTGAAGGTTTAGTTATGCTTCATATTCATAAAAAGTTAAATAATGTTAACATAATTGTTAGAAGATGGAATAAAGATTCACTTGGAAATAATTTTGAAAAGAAATCTAAAGTTACAAATAGACTAGATGCATTATAAAAGGATATCGAAATTCAAAGAATGAGTTAAAAAATCATGATAAAAAGGAAATTCTCTTTTGCAAACTCCATTCCTTAATTGATTAAAAAAGAGACTTTGATTAGATCAATGTGGCTAAATAATAGGATAATAACACTTTTTTTTCATTAACCACTTTGAAACACCAATCTTTAATCAAGTTGAAAGAAATTTAGGAGAATATTAATTGATTATAGATGCAACATCTAAAGGGATAAATCTATTAGTTGTTAGTTGTTAGTCCCTACCCTTATAGGGAGAGAATTAATGTTTTTGGTTGAGAATCGCCTATTAATTTATCATTCAAGTAGAGAATTTTTATTATTATTAGTTATAGTTTTAATATAGTTTGGGATATCTACATTTCAAAAATTGTTGACCGATACAAGATCCCATTACACCAATAAGCGCTCATTGAAATTACCAGTACTTGTGGATAAATGTCCCTGTAGTCGTTCACAAATTGCCAGTAGTGGTGCACAAATGGACCAATCATGAATCAAAAAAGCTAAAAAATTGATCAACTATTTGAATATAAATGATCCACTACTGATGATTTTATTGTGTGACAATGAGTGAATGATTATTGAACCCCAAGCCACAATTAGTCTGCTTCCCCTACATCACGCATAGTCATTTATGTTTCTTTGTGAATTCATCTGATGACATCATCCACAATTCCCGTACAGAGGAGAAAACTTTGGAAAGAGTTCATTTTTATTTGCACCCAAACATTGATTGGATTTATGGCTCACAAATTAGGGAAATAGTTATTTGGGTTGTCTATGCAAGGAGCAAAATGTACTCTGATTAGACTATTTTTTCATTTATTAATTAAAATTAAAAATTAGAATAGAATTGTATTCCGAGTTTTAAATTAATTAGCCAATAGGCTTTATATTGTGGACTTCACTGTCCACAATTACCTATTAAACCTGTCTCACATTTTAAAACCACCTTAGTCTCACGTTAAACCATTTTCAAATCATCTTTCTTGCTAGAAAATCTCTCAAACACAATTTACTGATCAAAAGCAATTGTAATGATTTTGCATTGCTTCAAAAACATATATATTTAAATATTATTACTAAGAAAAAGAATGCACATAAAAGAAAAAATCTATATTTTATTATTTTTTCTCTTCATAAGAATATCTTTCAATATGATCTTTTATTAGGATATTCTTCTTTTTTTAATGTTTCAAAAAGAAAAGAAAAAATTATTAAAAATGAAAATAAATTTTGATAAAATTTATGATCAAAAGACTATTTTCAATGCTAAAAGTAAGATTGTAATGATAGTTTCTCATATCGAGACTATATGATCAGAAATTTATATATGATCGAGACTATATATATATATATATATATATATATATATATATATATATATATATATATATATATATATATATATATATATATATATATATATATATATATATATATATATATATATATATATATATATATATATATATATATATATATATATATATAAAGAATCTAAATCTTCTTCTATTAATCTATCTTTTTTAATATTTAAAAAAAATTAAAAAAGAAACTAAATGCTAATAAAAAATATTAGAATTAATTATATGTGTTATTGAATAAGAAATGAACAAACCAAAAAAAAATGTTTATTATATTTTTTTGCTTTTAAAATAAAAATTTGAGATTCACATAAACATACACTAATCACATTTTTTACTTTTAAACTAGCAATTTGAGATTCATGCACACTGTTAGCCCATTTTCCAGTCATTGCAAAAATCTAGAAAAAATGGTCCTCATTCCTACAAAATCTTGTAGAAATTGCCATGTCCTACTACAACACAGTTTTGATCAGCGAAGAAAATATATGATGTGTTGTGGCTTGTGAGCTTAGTGGAGGACAGTTTAAGCTGTGTACAAGCTCCAGTTAAGATTACATGTCTTTTTGTGTTGTTACCCATGAGATACAGTAATTTGAAATTATCAAGGTATGTGAAGAAACAGGGTTTATCCATGCTGATAGGGTTTCCAAATTTGTCAAAGTCTAGAAAAACCCTACCCTTTTCTATTTCTCAGCTACCTTTTCTTGGTCACTTAATTTCCCTTTCTGCACATGCTTGTCTTTTTCTTTTATTCTCCAAGTCTCCAAGCCTCAGGCAGTTAGTCATTTTATTCAGTGACCTGTCGAATACTATTATCTCTTGATCTCCTAATCCTATCGGTTAGTGGCTAGACATCTAGCAATCCAACGAGTGGTTAAGAAATGTGTTGTCACTGGATCTCTCAATTTCACGATTAATTCTTGGAGCATTCAACAATCCAGCAAACACGGTTATCTCTAGATCGTGCAATGAAACTGCTAAGTCTTCTAACATCTGGCAATTGAGAGGTGACCATTGATGCAAGACAAGATCAGACGGTGGTCGATGGATCTCCGAATCAAACCATGAGTCAAGTAAAGATTTAGAGATTGTGAGATTGCCTATGTTGCTCAATCTGCAAATTGAACCAAGGTTAAGGTAAATGTTCTGAGATCATGAGATTTCCTTCAATCACATGATCTCCATATGAGGTGAGGTTAAGTACTTGACGGGCTTAAAGATAAAGACATTGCAGGTCAAGGCTAATCTGATGGTGGGCGTAAAGCCTTAAGGGAAAACTTCTCGAAAGATAATGATCATGGGTTTGCGCTAGCCATCTGATGGAAAGACTATTAAGAAGATGGGTCCTCATGCCAGGTATTGATGATGTACCTTTTTCTAATTGGTTGCCAAAAATGGTGATGTGGCCAAATTTTTTCAAAGCCAAATTGACTGTTTGTTGATTTATATGCGCCACACGATGTGCTAGGAAAGATAAGGATCGACGGTCACATTTTAAAATGAATCAATTAACTGTTGCAGCTAGAGATTTGAATTATTTAAGGTTTTTTTTCGAAGGGTTTAAGTTGGTGATCCATAAACGATAATTACCAAACCAGATTTTGTTATGCTCCAAGACGGTTACGGGTGATAATTTATTAGTAAGATATAGGTGGGTTTGTGCAAGATCATGAGGGGCCAAAAAGTGGCGATGTGAAAAATATTCACTTTTCACTTGTCCAAAAGCGCATGAAAGCACTTGTTGACTTTTTCATAGGCCTGGGTGTCAATACACCTGGGCAAAGCTGCCACCAAAGCACATACCTAATTGGGTACCCGAAAATATCGGGTACCCAATATTTTCGGGTACCCAATAACTGTGGCATATATCCGACACCCGCGAGCCCTATTCTTCATTTCCTAGCGCGATTTCTTCAAGTTTCTAATTGCATTTTTTTGATACCCGATATATTTTTGGATACCTGATATTGGAAACCCCAAATTTGACTCCGAGCATATTCGGTAAGTAGTTAATTGCATATTTTTATTAATTTATTTCATTTTCATTATAAATGTAGCATTTTAAAAAAAAATAGGGTTTTGTATTTATATTTGTAATAATATTTGAAACTTAGATTTGTTTTTTATTTAATCAGGCATGGCTGACAACAATGAAGAAAATAACCCTCCAAATAACAATCCCGAAAACAATCCCCCATATCTAAACCCTAAATCTTTACAAGATTTGATAGAAGAAAATTTGAACACAATACGAGGTTTCCAAAACACGTATCAAAATATACCTACATTAGGTCCCATGCTTGCCACACTAAATACAATTGTTGGAAATATTGACACACTCACGCAACAACATAATGCTTCTCTTCATTGGCGTGATGATATGCACACCCAATTTGATGATGGGCTTGACCATGATGGGATTGCGGCCCTTAATATAAGTAAGGAAGATATAGCCGCCCTTTTTGTCGATCCTAAAACTGGAATACCAGTTGACCCCAAAAAGCCCAAATTATCAATAAAATGGTGCACAAATGAAGCAATGCGCACAAAATTTTGGGATCGCTGGTGGATGGTTTTTGATAAACCACCACATAGCAATTTGGAGGTCCCATTTTATTTCCTTAAAAAATTGTATGCTGAGTTTGTGCTTGGTCACCATGTTGATTATTAGAGTATGAGGCCCAACATGGGCGTAGGCAAAGGAGCTCCTCAGACTAGGCCATCTTCCCAGCGCCAAAAGGCCACTACCTTTTTCCCCCCCACTGATGTCACACCCCCTCCTCCAGTGTAGCATCCTGATATCATTTATGAGGCTGCTGAACTGACTATTAGGGCCATTCATTTACTGAGTGATCAGTTGATCACACAGACTAGGTCAGTGTTGCCTCCTGTGGATGTTGTTGGCACATCGACATCTCATCAGAGTTCACATGTATGCGAGCCCCATATGTGCATTATTTGCAGGCATATGTGCCTCAGACTGCTTACTGATTCTGATATATATCAGTTTCATGATATTGATGAGGGAGATACAGGAGAGGCTGCTGCAGAGGCTGCAACACCTCATGGAGCATCTACATCTCATGAAAGTGCTCAGGAGGTGCACGTAGAGCCATTGACTCCTGTTGATATGGTAAGAGTAAACATTATAAATAAATTTGTCACATGACTTATTTAATTTAAAAATAATTTATTTATTTAGATTAGTTTTAATGATTGCATGCACTTATGTATATAATTTTTTTCCATTTATGTTCAGTCGATGACACAGGAGGAGGTGAGATAGGTGGATGAGTCCACACTTTCGGCCATTTCATTTGGCCTTGATGACTATACGGTATATTATAAATTATGTACCCATTAGTTTTTTTTTATATCATTTGGTGTACATGCTTAAATCTCTATCAATTAGAGCAATAAAATTCATACATTTACTAATATATATTGTCATCTTATTGTGTTCTTGCAGGCTACAGCCAACATCAGTGGGGGGGCGTGAGGGGGTTCCTTCATCAGGTGTTGACAAAGGAAAGGTAGTTAATTGTTTAAGATTAATTATGCATGCATATGTATGCCACTTGTGTGTAGTAATAAATATTTTACTTGCACTTTATTGTATAGGGTGTGGCTATTGATGATGTCCCGACACCGCTTCGGTGGCGTAGGGTTACAAGCATCTCAATTCGGAGTGATAGGCCGATTGTACGTAGAATTTTACATATTGTTATTTGTATTTTGTAACTAGGGTTGCTATGATGAAGTACATTGATATATAATTGACAATCTTTTTACTCTCATAGGTTACTCCGACTGTGAGGGAGGTCCCATGAGAATCTTTTGTTTCTTTGTTGACCCAGCCCACTATTCCAGAGGAGGGATCACCAGATGTAAGTTTTAATTTTAGTTCAATCAATTTGTAATTTTATTATGCTATCATCCTATTTTGTAGATATATTACTCTATGTTGCACCAGTCTACTAATCTCATTATTGCAAATATATATTTATAGGCCAGAGTTGGTATTGTTGGCATGGTCCCTTCACTACCCAGGACTTATGCTAGGACACCTAATCGTGGTAGGCGATCGAGCGACCAGGTACAAATTTATTTGTATTCAGTTATAATTTTAATTAAATTAGTGTTTGAAAATTATGAATTATATATATATATATATATGTACAAATCATATAAAGTAAGCAATCTAACTTTGGTTTGAACTCATTTTTTATGCAGGATCAATCAGAGCCTAACACTCCTTCAAAGAGGCTACATTTTGATGATCCCCCTACAACATAGGATGCAGTTTTAGTTTTGTGGTCATTTAGAGATGACACTTGGCACATTTTGAGATGGCATATATGCCACATTGTACACCTTAAAACATTGATTTTGTAGACATTTTGAAATGGCATGTGCCATATTTGTATAGGGACATACTTTTGATACATTTGATACATATATAGAACATATTCATTTATATGTTATATTTGCGTCATCTTTTGTATATACCTATTTATTATTCATGTTTATGGAATTGAATGGTGAAGTTATATCTTGACTATGATTATCATTATGATTTAAATTATATCTTGTTGAAGTTACATTTGTTTTTATTTACTCTGGAATACCCTGTTCATGGAGCTTATTATGTTTGAGGTTTAACTTCTTGTTGGTGAACAGATTTGTCTTGGAAAGAAACACTTACAAAATGACCCTTAAAGCCCAAACAAAAAGACTCAACCAACACCAATAGTTGGGTCACTTCACTATTGAGAAGCGTAAGCGCCCTTTGAATTATCTGGCTACAGCTCCCCGTGCAGGATTTACAATGAATCAACTAAACTATAAATGATAATGCTTTTAACATAAAAGCAATAAAGGCTTACAAACATCTATTCGTAAACATGAGATAGACGCAAAGGGACTAATTTACTAAAAAGAAAAGGACAGTAAACGCTACAAATTTTAGTTGCCTAAACAATGCATTACAGAAAGAAACTAAGAGAGAAAGATGAATGGTTCTTTCCAAATACATGAAAAACTATAGCATAAAGTCCACAGATGATCATGCTGATGATTAGACGTAACAGATATGCATTCAAGAGAAACCAATATCATTAAAAGATGAATATCAATTAGAAAGTGAGCATCTAAAATCAAAGTTTTAATATGCTGACATATCCTTCTTTAAACATAGCAAAACAACAAAGATTCTGATGGTCCTGTACATTAATCATTATCTGAAAATAAAATCCCTCTTTCCCTGCATTACAATAAAAATCCTAATCTATCCCTCCCCTAGCACAAAGTCTCTTAGGTCAGGCGGAATCCAGAACCTCCAAAATCTCCTCTATGAGCCTTACTTATTTTCCCATTTCGGCTAGTTTCTTTCCTATTATAATAACTAATTCTTGAGGACGTGTCTATCCACATCTTCTTTCTCGAATACATTAAAGTATCCCTTTGTGAGTGCCTTAGTAATATTTTGTTATGAAAGTCCATGTTACTTGGTGCTCTACATCTTTCAAAATGGATCTATTCCTATAGAATAGTGCCATCTAGATCTTATTGCAACACAAGTGTTAATGCCTCTATGTTTTGATTGGATGCTTGGTGCTATAACTAGAGCGTGTCATTTTTGGCTCTCCACAAATGTACCACTTCGTGCAAGTGACACCAAGAAACATTTTGTCGAAGCCATCATACATATGTATTTTGGGATTCAATTGCGAGCACGTCCTCCTCAATTTTCCCACCCTGTGAACTTGAAGCCAACATCTCTGAATCATGACTGATGTCAACACAAAGAACTACATTATCATGCATCATGAAGGCATCATCAGCTTGGTATTGAAAATCGCTCTTAAGTTTCCCACTGATATAGTCCCAGATCTCTATGAATCCAACAACCGAGCATGAAACAAGGTTCTGTCCATCAAGGAAGATGTCGGGTCCTCCTTAACATTCAGTGTTGGGGCATTCTCAGGAAATGATAATGTCATAATATTGAAATCGTGTTATAGATTATCATGTTCTCGAATGCCAATACTGTCGATGTGCAAAACCAATTCTCATTGTCATCAACCAGTCTAACCTGACAAAGCTTTGGAAACTTCATTTTTGGATACCTTTTACTAGTTCTACTACTCCTATCTGCAATTCCATATGTCATGCTCTGCTTGTGGGCATTCTGTTGAATAGTTTACATATATTGTCTATGCTTCCAAGTCACAATTTTTATGGGACTCGATAGTTAAAATTATAACCGACCCCAAGGATGATGGCATGTCCTTGGATAGATAGTGGCATTGATAGCCTCTCCAACCATTTCAGTCTACCTTCATAACCATACCAAACAGGACAATGTCTACTCAGAAAAATTTCTACTTGATCCACGAGCCCCGGAAGATCGCTGCCCAATTGTGCTTAGTGCACCTTGGGGTCACTTGGGTCGAGCGTGGTCACGAGCGTTTCGGTGACTCTGTGGGCAGAACGGGGTTGTCATTGGCATTTACCTAGCCAACCAGAGCCGATGGAGCAGATAGTTTGATGCCAGGTCAGACGGTTTGAAAGATACGCTGCTAAGCCACTTTCAACTGACCCTGACTGCAAGTTTTGGCATCGACTGAGATCACCTTGCCAAATGTAAATGAAGTCGAATCGCCCAAAGCTGAGAGAGGTTATTATAGATCTCAAAAACATGATCCCATAGCACCTAATAGTTTTTTGATAGCTCTCATGAGGTCTGAGATACGAGCCCCAGAAGATCGTGGCCCAATTGTGCTTAGTGCACCTTGGGGTCACTTGGGTCGAGTGTGATCGCAAGCATTCCGGTGACTCTGTGGGAAAAATGGGGTTGTCACTAGTGTTCACCCAGCCAACCAGAGCCAATGGAGTAGATGATTCGATGCCAGGTCAAATGGTTTGAAAGATACGCTGCTGAGCCACTTTCAACTGACCCTGACTGCAAGTTTTGGCATCGACTGAGATCGCCTTGCCAAATGAAAATGAAGTTGAATGGCCCAAAAATAAGAGAGGTTATTGTAGACCTCAAAAACATGATCCTATAACACCTAATAGTTTGTCAATACCTCTCACGAGGTCCAAGATACAAGCCCCAGAAGATTTCTACCCAATCGTGCTTAGTGCACCTTGTGGTCACTTGGGTTGAGTGTGGTCGTGAGCGTTCCAGTGACTCTGTGGGTAGAACGGGGTTGTCACTGGAATTTACCCAGCCAACCAGAGTAGATGGAGAAGATGATTCGATGCTAGGTTAGACGGTTTGAAAGATACGCTGCTAAGCCACTTTCAACTGACCCTCACTGCAAGTTTTAGCATCGACTGAGATCGCCTTGCCAAATGCAAATGAAGTCGAATTGCCCAAAGCTGAGAGAGGTTATTGTAGACCTCAAAAATATGATCATGTAACACCTAATAGTTTGTCGATACCTCTCACGAGGTCCAAGATACAAGCCCCAGAAGATCGCGGCCCAATCGTGCTTAGTGCACCTTGGGGTCACTTGGGTCGAGCGTGGTCGCGAGGGTTCCAGTGACTCTGTGGGTAGAATGGGGTTGTCATTGGTGTTTACCCGGCCAACCGAAGCCGATGGAGTAGATGGTTCGATGTCAGGTGGGATGGTTTGAAAGATACGCTGCTGAGCCACTTTCAACTGACCCTCACTGCAAGTTTTGGCATCGACTGAGATCGCCTTGCCAAATGCAAACGAAGTCGAATCGCCCAAAACTGAGAGAGGTTATTGTAGACCTCAAAAACATGATCCTGTAGCACCTGATAGTTTGTCAATACCTCTCACGAGGTCTAAGATACAAGCCACTTTCAACTGACTGTTAGTGGTATATTTGAAATTTGAACTATGAAATTAATCATGATTAAGCTTGTTAAATTTGAACTATGGAGCTTATTATGTTTGAGGTTTAACTTTTATAGATTTTCTGAAATGATAAAAAATAATATCCTTAAAGCATTACAAACAACAATCAAACATGTAAGAATTCAAACCATGCAAATGACATAAGTATATGACATGTAATATCTCTTCTTGGCACTATTGGTCACCCATACATGATTTTGGTCATAAGTCCTTATGAAGAGTTTAAGGACATTTAACTTTTAAATCAAATTGATTGTTACAAATTGCCATTATAGGCTTCAAAAGATCTCAATTAACCATTAAGGATCCTTTTGTCCTTCTATCTTTGATTGGATCCATGGTGACCGTAGGCGTCTTCATAGGTGCTCCTGCACAAGTTACATTCCACATACAAAACCAAGTTTATTGACTCAAAATACAATCTAAGAAAGGTCAAATTAATGTATTGAAATTAAGCTTAACGAACTTAGAAAATAATGCACTAAGTTAACTTATTACCTAGTCAAGTGTTCCTGAAGGGTCATCTCTTTGCTTCAGGGTCTCCAATAGTGCTTCATGATCAGCAGTAGTAATAGTCCAAAGTTCTTTTATCTTTGGTCTTCCATGATGCTTTGACAACTTGACATTTGTTGCTATAACAAGGTGTGAATACATCAGAATAGTTTTGTGCTTCTCATAGTCTTCAAATGCGGGAACTCCATTCTTTCTAATCATTTATGTTCACAACCATGTTCCCACAACAACAACTGAACTAGTAGGATATGTGAACCCATCACCATCTGTCATCGGTTGTACAAGCTTTTGTTTACCTTGTACACAATGTGCTAACCAATAATCTGACCTCTCATCATTCCCCTATGGTGCAACCAATGCAAAAACATCTCCTGGCTTCAAAAGATCTCAAAGATGGTCATAGTCAACTGAAGTGTCCATGTCATCATTTCTTATAGAGAGTGTCAAAGATAAAGGAGTCAGATACTGTGGAACCCATGTATCCACCCACTCACTTGACTCGCAATGATCCCAATCATACTGAAAACACACAGGGCAAAAACAAGCCAACTCTCGTGTCCAAATGGTCCATGTACTACTATTAGAGCTTCGAAATGAATGCATTTTTGAAGAGTCTTTCACTGTTTGACAATCCAATCTATCTCCTATAGTTCCCTCCTCAACCAACCAAAAGAATCTACGAACTGTAGAATCAAGAGTCCCCCCCTGTAACAATGCTAAAGTACACCAATCAACAATATAATGAGCATCAAGAAGTACAGCACCTGAAATCCTCAATTGCTCCTTAACTAGAGCTCTCTTCACACATGCACCTGCTCCATCATGCTCCCCTTTCCCATGCCCTAATTCAAAAAAACTCCAAATATGAGGTACACCTCTCTCCACATGCATTCTACACAACCAATAAAACATTCTGGCATTCTTAAATTGACCGATGCAATTATCTGACCAAATGAGATGCCTATCCATAACAATACCATTCTCCTGCAAGAAGTCAAAATAGTTCTGGAAACAATGTTGAACAAACTCATGAGAGTGAGACCTGTCATCGCTCATATAAAAATGGTACTCTCTGATTATCTTTCACTCATCTTTTGTGCTATCAGGGGAATGTCTATATGTGATGTGTACAAAAATAGCAACCTGAATCAAATTGTAATATTGAGCTTGAGTCTCATTTTGGGGCTGCAATGTATAGTTCTCCGCAAAGTCTACAACAGATATAATAGTTCCAATGGGGAAAGTGTGCTTACATGTCTTGAATTGTTGATCCAACCATTGAGACCTGTGACTATGCCTTGCATACTTGTAAAAAATATTTGTCTTGAAATCTGAGATAAAATCAGCAACATTGTATTCATTTGCAACTAACTCACATCTAGAGCCTTCACCTCCACTCTTCAATGTATATTTCACTATTTCATATACCTTTTTTTGGATGAGTGTCTTTCCAAAATTGTGTTCCAAACCCTCATGAAAACATGTTCTAAACTTGGACAAGCCACCACATTCTGAGCACTTGGCATTTAAGCAATCTTTTTAATAAAATAAACAACCATCATCTCTTTGACATAAAAATTGATCTAGCAAGTCTCTTGATGATTTGGGAAGACCACTTGCACCACAATCCTCTAGCATTTCATTAGTATGCAAAGTAGAATGAATGGACCCTAATAATTCATGATGCATTGAAAACTCAACATGATATTTGCAACAACATGTATTTCAAATCTTAAGGGGTACACAATAAAATGGCTTCACAGATTCAAAAGACCTTTGTGATATTTTCAATGTTGGATGTGTCTCACAAATTTTTTTATACAACATTGTTTGACTTACCTCCACATAATGTTTAGGATGTGGAGTGCTGTCTCGATTGCAAAATCTCAACTTCAAGACATCCTTCACATTTGGTGACACTCTTGAGTTAGCATCCCAAAATTGTTGAATTTCATCCTTGACAACATCTGTTAGCTTCTTATCGAAACGTGGAAGTCTCCCATCATAAGCCCATGTATCAATTTGAAGGGGATCATCAAGTCCTTCTCTTCTTGCAAGTGCTCTACCCAAAGTTTTACGGTCTATATTGAAGTCAACACAAGTTTGTCTCATCAAACGAGCCTTTCTCAACTGATGACTTACTAAGGAGGTTGTAATAACCCTCCAAGAAACTCTCTTGTGTTTTTCTCTACTAGTCTTCCCAATGCTATTGAGAGCATTGAAAAGATTCTTCACAACAATGGCATTTCTCTCCATTTTCTTGTTCACACGAATCTTCAATTTCACAAGCACAGGTTTCATCTTTTGCATCTTTAACAATTGCACAAAAATTTGACATTTCTCAACCAATGTCTTGCTTCGAAAAAATTGATCATAAAGTCTTGAAGCCCACAACCTAACGGTTCTATGTGACCTCTTTCCTTCCCAATTATTCATAATGTTCTCCTCAATTTCATTTAACCATTTAGGTGTTCTTGAAAGCCCCAAATTTGAAGATTGATTATCTTTATTGCAAGGGACTTCATTTCACATATAATTTGGAGATGTATAACATTCATGTGGTTCTTGTTCAACATTTTCGTTCCCCAAGTCTACATTCTCAATCTCCATCTGTGCATTTTCAAATTGAACATCCTCTTCACTTACAACTACATTTACGGGGTCACCTTGATTAATGTTTAACATACCTTCTCTCCTTCTTCGGTGATTTTCCTTATCTTTTTCCCTATATGCCTGAATTTCATCATCTGTCAACTTCCTCTTGCGTTTAGCCTTTCGACGACTGGTGCTTCCCATGGTGAGACCACAAGTCGACAAAAATCAAACAACGGGCCCCAAATCACATTTTTTGTTTTGCAACGCATGAAAAAAGTATAAAATCCTGTGATTGTCTGCTCTATGGGGACAGGGAATATTTTGGTCAAATATTGCCTGGGAAAAATTGGGTACCCGAAAATATCGGGTACCCGATATTCTCCTGCCAATGAAAAACCAGCGGGAGCAAATGAAAACAATTGAACTTTTACATATATTTATGTATATAATATATCTATAAAAAAGAGGCATATGATATATATAATGTATATTATATATGTACTAATGTATTATAATAGACTAATGTATTATATATTAATGTATTAAATATACTAATATATATAATATATTATATATATACTAATGTATAATATATACTAACATGTGTGTGTGTGTATATATATATATATATATATATATATATATATATATATATATATATATATATATATATACACACTAATGTATACTAATATATTATATATAATATTATAAATTAAGGAGAAACTCTTGCAAAAATATGGAAATTATAATCTTCCTCCTAGAGCATACATTAATGAAGTTCTTCGTGCCTTAGCAGAGGAAGCCAGCTGGATTGTTCAAGCTTACGGTACTACATACAGAAATGCGGTATGTATTTTTGGCCTAAATTTTTTTCTCATTTCTTTTAGGTCTGTAAAGGTCGTCGGCTAAATCTTTGTATTAAATGTGCCTTTTACAGGCGTCATAAACCCTAGCTACGCAGAAATGGAGGCTTTGAAGAATAGTTCACTAGAGGTAGAGAGAGACTCCCTAGGGGTCCATTGGAATGCTCAAGTGTGTCTTAAGCGATCCTAGGATCCTAATACCACTTAAGACACACTTGAGCATTCTAATGTGTCAAAAGGGGTTCTAGGGACTCCCTAGGGGTACTAGTACATGTTATCACGCATTAGGACACCTAGAGAGTCCCCATGAACCCTTAAGACACATTGGAATGCTCAAGTGTGTCTTAAGGGGTTGTAGGACCCCTTAGGACACACTTGAGTGTTATAATGCATCAAAAGGGGTCATGGAGACTCCCTAGGGGTCATAGTATGCCTTATGATGCCTTAGGACCCCTAGAGAGTCCCCATGATCGCTTCAGACACATTGGAACACTCAAGTGTGTCTTAAGGAGTCGTAGGACCCCTTAAGACACACTTGAGCATTCTAATGTGTCAAAAGGGGTCATGGGGACTCCCTAGGGGTCCTAGTACACCTTATCTGACACATTAGAATGCTCAAGTGTGTCTTAAGGGGTATTAGGACCCCTTAAGACACACTTGAGCATTTGAATGTGTCAAAAGGGGTCATGGGGACTCCCTAGGTGTCCTTGTATGCCTTATCACGCTCTAGGATGCCTAGGGAGTCCCCATGACCCCTTTTGACACATTAGAATGCTCAAGTGTGTCTTATGGGGTCCTAATACCCCTTAAGACACACTTGAGCATTCCAATGTGTCAAAAAGGGTCATGGGGATTCCTTAGGGGTCCTAGTACTCCTTATCACGCATTAGGACACCTAGGGAGTTCCCATGAGCCCTTTTGACACATTGGAAAGCTCAAGTGTGTCTTAAGGGATCGTAGGACCCCTTAAGACACACTGGAGCATTTCAATGTGTCAAAAGGGGTCATCAGGACTCCCTAGGGTTCTTAGTATGCCTTATCACGTGTTAGGACCCCTAGGGAGTCCCAATGACCCTTTTTGACACATTGGAATGCTCAAGTGTGTCTTAAGGGGTCGTAGGACCCCTTAAGACACACTTGAGCATTCCAATGTGTCAAAAGGGGTCATGGGGACTCCCTAGGGGTCCTAAGGTGTGATAAGGCGTACTAGGACCCCTAGGGAGTCCCCATGACCCCTTAAGAGACATTGGAACACTTTAGTATTCCAATGTGTCTTAAGGGGTCATGGGGACTCTCTAGGGGTCCTAACGTATGATAAGGCATACTAGGACCCCTAGGGAGTCCCCATGACCTTTTTTGACACATTGGAACACTATAGTGTGTCTTAAGGGGTCCTAATACCCCTTAAGACACACTTGAGCATTTCAATGTGTCAAAAGGGGTCATGGGGACTCCTTAGGGGTCCTAAGACATAATAGGACCCCTAGAGAGTCCCCATGAACCCTTAAGACACATTGGAATGGTCAAGTGTGTCTTAAGGGGTCATACGACCCCTTATGACACACTTGAGCATTCCAATGTGTCTTAAGGGTTCATGGAGACTCTCTAGGGGTCCTAACGTGTGATAAGGCATATTAGGACCCCTTAAGACATACTTGAGCATTCCAATGTGTTAAAAAGGGTCCTGGGGACTCCTTAGGGGTCTTAAGGCATGATAAGGCATATTAAGACCCCTAGGGACTCCCCATAACCCCTTTTGACACATTAGAATGCTCAAGTGTGTCTTAAGGGGTCCTATGACCCCTTAAGACACACTTGAGCATTCTAATGTGTCTTAAGAGGTCATGGGGACTCTTTAGGGGTCCTAACGCGTGATAAGACATACTAGGACCCCTAGGGAGTCCCCATGACCCCTTAAGACACATTGGAATGCTCAAGTGTGTCTTAAGGGGTCGTACGACCCCTTAAGACACACTTGAGTATTCCAATGTGTCTTAAGAGTTCATGGAGACTCTCTAGGGGTCCTAATGTGTGATAAGGTGTATTAGGACCCCTTAAGACATACTTGAGCATTCCAATGTGTCAAAAGGGGTCCTAGGGACTCCTTAGGGGTCCTAAGGCATGATAAGGTGTATTAAGACCCCTAGGGAGTCCCCATAACCCCTTTTGACACATTGGAATGCTCAAGTGTGTCTTAAGGGGTCCAATGACCCCTTAAGACACACTTGAGCATTCTAATGTGTCTTAAGGGGTCATGAGGACTCTCTAAAGGGGTCATGGGGACTCTCTAGGGGTCCTAACGCGTGATAAGGCGTACTAGGACCCCTAGGGAGTCCCCATGACCCCTTAAGACACATTGGAATGCTCAAGTGTGTCTTAAGCGGTCGTACGACCCCTTAAGACACACTTGAGCATTCCAATGTGTCTTAAGGGTTCATGGAGACTCTCTAGGGGTTCTAACGTGTGATAAGGCATATTAGGATACCTTAAGACATACTTGAGCATTCCAATGTGTCAAAAGGGGTCCTGGGGACTCCTTAGGGGTCCTAAGGCATGATAAGGCATATTAAGACCCCTAGGGAGTCCCCATAACCCCTTTTAACACATTGGAATGATCAAGTGTGTCTTAAGGGGTCCTAAAACCCCTTAAGACGCACTTGAGTATTCCAATGTGTCTTCAGGGGTCGTGGGGAGTTTGTAGGTGTCTTAAGGTGTGTTAATGCATACTAGGACCTCTAGGGAGTCCCCATGACCCCTTTTGACACATTTGAATGCCCAAGTGTGTCTCAAGGGGTCCTACAACCCTTTAAAACACACTTAAGCATTCCAATGTGTCAAAAAGGGTCATGGGGACTCCCTAGGGGTCCTAGTACGCCTTATCACGCGTTAGGACCCCTAAAGAGTCCCATGACCCCTTTTGACACATTGGAATGCTCAAGTGTGTCTTAAGGGGTATTAGGACCCCTTAAGACACACTTGAGTGTTCCAATGTGTCAAAAGGGGTCATGAGGACTCCCTAGGGGTCCTAGTATGCCTTATCATACATTAAGACCACTAGGGAGTCCCAATGACCCCTTTTGACACATTGGAATACTCAAGTGTGTCTTAAGGGGTCCTAGGGGTCAAAAAGGGTCATTGGGACTCCTTAAGGGTCCTAGTATGCCTTATCATGCCTTAAGACCCCTAGGGAGTCCCCATGACCCCTTTTGACAAATTGGAACACTCAAGTGTGTCTTAAGAGGTCCTAAGACCCCTTAAGAAACACTTGAACATTACAATGTATCAAAAGGGGTTATGGGGACTCCCTACGGGTCTTAGTAAGCCTTATCATGCGTAGGACCCCTAGAGAGTCCCCATGACCCCTTTTGACACATTGGAACCCTCAAGTGTGTCCTAAGGGGTCATAGGACCCCTTAGGACACACTTGAGGGTTCCAATGTGTGAAAAGGGGTTATGGGGACTCTCTAGGGGCCATAGTACACCTTATCACATGTTAAGACCCTTAGAGAGTCCCCATGACCCCTTTTGATGCATTGGAATGCTCAAGTCTATCTTAAGGGGTCGTATGACCCCTTAAGATAGACTTGAGCATTCCAATGCATCAAAAGGGGTTATGGGGACTCCCTAGGGGTCCTAGTACATCTTATCATGCTCAAGTGTGTCTTAAGGGGTCCTCTGACATGCCCTAATGCATTCTAAAGGGTCATTATTCCATCAAAGTTGCATTTGAAACCCTAATGACCCATTAACGGGCCTGTCGACCCTGATTTGACATGTGGTGTCTTGAGACCACCCCATGGACCCCTTTCAAGTTCTACTAGGCAAAAGTCATCCAAATTTGGTACGTAGGTCCTCTGACATGTCCTAATGCATTGAAAAGGGTCCCCATTCTATTAAAGTTTCATTTGGAACCCTAATGACCCCTTAACAGGCATGTCGATCCTGATTTGACATGTGGTGTCCCGAGAGCACCCCATGGACCCCTTTTGAGTTCTACTAGGCAAAAGTCTTGCAAATTTAGTACGTAGGTCCTCTGACATGTCCTAATGGGTTCCAAAGGGTCACCATTCCATGGAAGTTGCATTTGGAACCCTAATGACTCCTTAACAGGCCTACCGACCCCGATTTGACATGTGGTGTCCCGAGAGCACCCCATGGACCCCTTTTGAGTTCTACTAGGCAAAATTCATCTAAATTTGGTACGTAAGTCCTCTGACATGTCCTAATGCATTGAAAAGGGTCCCTGTTCCATCGAAGTTTCATTTGGAACCCTAATAACCCCTTAACAGGCCTACCGACCCTGATTTGACATGTGCTCTCCCGAGAGCACCCCATGGACCCCTTTCGAGTTCTACTAGGAAAAATTTATTTGAATCATGGAATTAGGTCCTTTGACATTTCCTAATGTGTTCCAAAGGGTCACCATTCCATGAAAGTTGCATTTCGAATGCTATTGACCCCTTAACAGGCCTACCGGCCCCGTTTCGACATGTAGTCTCCCGAGAGCACGCCATTAACCCCTTTTGAGTTCTACTAGGAAAAAGTCATCCAAATTTGGTAAATAGGTCCTATGACATGTTCTAATGTGTTACAATGGGTCACTGTTCCATCAAAGTTGCATTTCAAACCCTATTGACTCCTTAATAGGTGACATGAGGTCTCTCGAGAGCACCCCGTGGACCCCTTTCGAGTTCTACTAGGAAAAAGTCATCCAAATTGGGTATGTAGGTCCTATGACATGTCCTAATACATTCCAAATGGTCACTGCTCCATCAAAGTTGCATTTCAAACCCTAATGACCCCTTAACTGGCCAATCCACCCCGATTCGACATGTGGTCTCCCGAGAGCAGCCCATGGACGCCTTTCGAGTTCTACTAGGCAAAAGTCATCCAAATTTGGTACGTAGTTCCTATGACATGTTCTAATGCATTCCAAAGGGTCACCATTCCATTGAAGTTGCATTTGTAACCCCAATGACCCCTTAACAGGCCTATCGACCCCGATTCGACATGAGGTCTCCCGAGAGCACACCATGGACCCCTTTTGAGTTTTACTAGGTAAAAGTCATCCAAATTTGATACATAGGTCCTATGACATATCCTAATGTGTTCCAAAGGGTGGTCGTTCCATCAAAGTTTCATTTGGAACCCTAATGACCTCTTAACAGGCAGGTACCGACCCTGATTCGACATGTGGTCTCCCGAGAGCACCCCATGGACCCCTTTCGAGTTCTACTTGGAAAAATTTATCCAAATTTGGTATGTAGGTCATCTGATATATCCTAATGCATTCCAAAGGATCACTGTTCATCGAAAGTTTCATTTGGAACCCCGATGACCCCTTAAGTCACCTATCGACCCCGAATCGCACAATGGTCTCCCAAGAGCACCCCATGGACCCTTTTCGAGTTTGACTAATCAAAATTCATCTAAATTGTGGAGTTAGGTCCTCTGACATGTCCTAATGCGTTCCAAATGGTCACCGTGCATCAAAGGTTGTCTCACAAGCCCTAATGACCCCTTAAGACGCCTAGCGACACTGATTGGACATGTGGTCTCCTGAGAGCACCCCATGGACCCTTTTCAAGTTGGACTAGGAAAAAGTCATTAAAATTTGGTACATTGGTACTCGGACATGCCCTATTGCCTTCCAAATGGTCACTGTACATCTGAAGTTGCCTCACAAACCCTAATTACCCCTTAAGACATCTAGCGACCCCGATTCGACCTGTTGTCTCATGAGAGGATCTGTTATAACTTAAATTAAATATTAAAATAATAAATAAAATATTTGAAAAAATATAATATTTAATAGACTAAATATATAATATATATATTATAATATATATTAAATATTACATTTAATATATATTATCAAATATACAATATATTAATGTCCTATTCATTTTATATATTATATATATTAGACATTATATTATATTTTATTATATTATATACACAACAATATTTAATATATAATTTATAATATATACATATATATATTATGTAACATTTATATTATAATATAAAAATATTGCATTTAATATAAATCTGAATAGACTATATACTTAGGCCGTTTAAATTGATATTATCGAATATATAATATAAATAAATAATATATAATATATATACTATATAATATAAAATATAAAACCTAAATATAAAATATATAAATTATTCATTGTCAGGGTGAAAGAAAAAAACATAAAAATTAAAGGGAAATAAAAAAAGAGTGGGAGGGGGAAACTTTTCAAATTTGAAATTAAAGCAAAATCGGGTAATAGCTTTGGAAACCAAAGCTCCATGGTCAACGCTGAAGGTGTGCAAAAAATGTATTTTTTCTCTATTTTTCTTATGTCAACACTTCGACCATTAGGTTGACGACTTTTTTTCCACCCGATTTGGATAAAATGAAAAGGGTTTCTTCAGATGATTGTCAGCTTTCCATCGATATAAGTGCTGTCAGATTTTGAATTCGTTAAGTATTTATTAGTTATTTTCTAGTTCACTTATGTCTAAAGTCCTGATTGACATATTGATGGAAAAATAGCTATAACTTTCAAACCATACAACATTTTTGAAATCCGAAAGATGTGTCACATTCTATGCTTCATCTAGTATAAGAAAAAATTAAAAAAATTGAATTATGATAAGTTTTCAATGAGTTAAGGTGGTCAGACACGAGAGTTTTTAAATTCTGAAAGCACTGTAGCAAAAAAATCATAATTAATTATCTGTTTGGAATAAAAATACCAAAAAACATGTGTCACATCCGAGCATGAGTCAACTACTTATATATAGAATATTATAAAAAAATATTATCATTTGCTTTTGATTAGGGTGGTCAGACATACACGTACTTCTTATTTTTTGCTGAAATGTTTGTAGTGCTGCATTGCAATCTATACTTTTTACCAATCATATTAATTTTCTTTTTCAAAAAAGGCTTAGTAGTTTAGAAACTACATTGAATTTCCTACAAATTATATTCTTACAACTTTTTGATATTAGGTTGATAACTAGTTCATTTTTTCATGCCAAGTTGACTAATCCTGATTGTCTGATTTTTCATTGCCACTTAAGGGCATAGTTTGGCCCCTCATGATCCTGCACATACCCGGGGACTCTCTAGGTGCCCGAATGCATGATAAGGTGTACTAGTACCCCTAGGGAGTCCCCAAAACCCCTTTTGACACATTATAATGCTCAAGTGTGTCTTAAGTGGTATTAGGATCCCTTAAGACACACTTGAGCATTCTAATGTGTCAAAAGGGGTCATGGGGACTCCCTAGGGGTCCTAGTATGCCTTATCACTTTTTAGGACCCCTGGAAAGTCTCCATGACCCCTTTTGACACATTGGTATGTTCAAGTGTGTCTTAAGAGGTATTAGGACCCCTTAAGACACACTTGAGTGTTCTAATGTATCAAAAGGGGTCATGGGGACTCCCTGGATGTCCTAATGCATGATAAGGTGCATTAGGACACCTAGGGAGTCCCCATGACCCTTTTTGATGCATTAGAATGCTCAAGTGTGTCTTAAGGGGTCCTAATACCCCTTAAGACACACTTGAACATTCTAGTATGTCAAAAGGGGTCATGGGGACTACCTAGGGGTCCTAGTACGCCTTATCATGCATTAGAACACCTAGGGTGTTCCCATGATCCCTTTTGACACATTGGAATGCTCAATTGTGTCTTAAGGGGTCCTAAGGCCCCTTAAGACACACTACAACATTGCAATGTGTCAGAAGGGTTCATGGGGACTCTCTATAGATTCTAACACATGATAAGGCATACTGGGACCCCTAGGGAGTCCCAATGACCCCTTTTGACACATTGGAACGCTCAAGTGTGTCTTAGGGGTCGTAGGACCCTTTAAGACACACTTGATCATTCCAATGTGTCAAAAGGGGTCATGAGGACTCTCTAGGGGTCCTAACGCATGATAAGGCATACTAGGACCCCTAGGGAGTCCCAATGACCCCTTTTGACACATTGGAATGCTCAAGTGTGTCTTAAGGGGTCGTAGGACCCTTTAAGACACACTTGAGCATTCCAATGTGTCAAAAGGGGTCATGAGGACTCTCTAGGGGTCCTAACGCATGATAAGGCATAATAGGACCCCTAGGGAGTCCCAATGACCCCTTTTGACACATTGGAATGCTCAAGTGTGTCTTAAGGGGTCGTAGGACCCCTTAAGACACACTTGAGTGTTCCAATGTGTCATAAGGGGTCATGGGGACTCCCTATGGATCTTAACGCGTGATAAGGCATACTAGGACCCCTAGGGAGTCTCCATGACCCCTTTTGACACATTGGAATGCTCAAGTGTGTTTTCAGGGGTCGTAGGACCCCTTAAGACACACTTGAGCATTCCAATGTGTCAAAAGCAGTCATGGGGACTCCCTAGGGGTCCTAACGCGTGATAAGACATAATAGAACCCCTAGGGAGTCCCAATGACCCCTTTTGACACATTGGAATGTTCAAGTGTGTTTGAAGGGGTCCTAAGACCTCTTAAGACACATTTGAGTGTTCCAATGTGTCATAAGGGGTCATGGGGACTCCCTAGGGGTCCTAACGTGTGATATCTCAATCCCAATCCCTAGGGGTAATAATGTGCCCGCAATCCCTGCCATATTTCAAATTACTGATGAGAAGCAATGGCGAAAGTCTAAGACAGAGGTGGTGTCGGCATTGAAGTGGTAAGACATTCTTCATAATATCGCCCGGGGGGGGGGGGGGGGGCACCATCGAAATGGCAAGGCTTTCCTCATAATGTCGTGTCGCCACTGATCTCTTCTTTAAATTTATTAATGCAGTCAGTTCTACGGCACGTGCATCATTTCTAGTACAACTGCTTATTTTACCAAACCCTTCCCCGCTCTCCATAATCTTCGACCGGTTTAAAGATCCATCTGGTTGTTCTTGTTTAACCTCCCAATGACTCTGTTCAGCTACCGGATTATCAATAGGCGTGGTACAATTGTCTGGCATGACTAGAATCTATTTCGAGAACCTTTACAATTTAGCATTTCGGTTGAAAAAGCAGGGAAAGATACCATTTCATAGCCACAAGTGGTGGAAATAGAGTGATTCTCTTGCCCTCTGCTTCTATAATCCGCCTCTAGTGAACTATTCTTCAAAGCCTCCATTTCTACGTAGCTAGGGTTTTTGGCACCTGTAAAAGGCACTACTATGCCACTGTAGGGACTCATGCTCGTGCTCTGAATCATATTAAATAATATTTAAAATGTAAAATGTATATTATATAATATTTAATATATAATATATAATATATAATATATAATATTATATATAATATATAGTTTTTAATATTAATATATATTAAATAATATTAAATATAACATTTAATATATAATTCATATTATATAATATTTAATATATAACTAATATATAATTGCTATTATATAATAATTAATATATAATTAATAACTATCAAATATATATCAAATATATAACTATCAATTATATAACTATAATTGATAAAGTGGAACCAAATTTCAAAATTAGAAATTAGAGAAAGTGGAGGCAAAGAAAAAATTTAAAATTCTACCGCCAGATTTGGGTACCTGATTAGGCTCGGTATTGGTCTGTGCACCAAACCTACCTGGTCAACTCTTCAAGTGTCACAAAAATGCATTTTTCTTTTATTTCTCTCAGTTCTAGACTTTGACCATGTAGCTGACGACTTTTTTTTCACCCGAATTTGATAAAACGAAAAGGGTATCTTAAGGAGATTATCAGCTTTCTATCGATATAATTGCTGTCAAATTTTGAATTCGTTAAGTAATTATTAGTTATTTTCTAATCTAGCTACCTCTAAAGTGCTAATTTAGATACTGATTGAAAAATGTCTATATCTTTCAAATGGTATAACATTTTTGAAATCCGAAAGCTGCGTCACATTCTATGTTTCATCTAGTATAAGAAAAAATTAAAAAAAATTGAATTATGATAAGTTTTCAATGAGTTAAGGTGGTCAGACACGAGAGTTTTTAAATTTTGAAAGCGCTGTAGCAAAAAAATCATAATTAATTATTTATTTGGAATAAAAATACCAAAAAATATGCGTCACATCCGGGCATGAGTCAGCTACTTATATATAGAATATTATAAAAAAATATTATCATTTGCTTTTGATTAGGGTGGTCAGACATACACGTACTTATTTTTTTGCTGAAATGTTTGTAGTGCTGCATTGCAATCTATACTTTTTACCAATCATATTAATTTTTTTTTAGAAAAGGCTTAGTAGTTTAGAAACTACATTCAATTTCTTACAAATTATATTCTTACAACTTTTTGATATTGGGTTGATAACTAGTTCATTTTTTCACGCCAAGTTGACTAATCCTGATTGTCTGATTTTTCATTGCCACTTAAGGGCATAGTTTGGCCCCTCATGATCCTGCACATACCCAGGTGGTCATCTTGATTTGATTTTCTTTCTTGAGGGTGCCATGTTGGTTTAATGCAAAGGATTGATGTTTTGACAAGGGCAGCTAGGGTATGATGATTGTCAGTTGTTTCCATGCCCTAATACATGTAGGTTTCCTAAGGTTGTTTTGGCATTAAATTTTTGCCTGCAACAAGAAATCTTCCAAATTTGTACTGTAGTTAGCTTGAAAGGATGAAACCCAGATATTGTAAATCAGATTTGATCTTATCCTCTCGGGTTTCCAGGCTTTTCTATCTGCTTTCATTTCGTGTTGTGTCTGGTGGTTTTAGTAGTTGTAGACCTAACGTTGACCTAAATGATCCCAAGCTTGTTGCAATCCTTTATAAGGATTTCCAAGATCATTTAGTAGGGGTTCCAGTTTCTTTTCCAATTTTGGTTCCATGAGTGGTTCCTTTTGTAAATATTGCCCTCTTCTTTTCATATAGGGTGTTTTCCTATTTCCTTTCTAGTTTCATATGAGAATTTGTCTTGTAATGGTTTATCTTATGATTAAATTTTCAGCACTTCTATACTATTATCAAATTGTCTCCATTTGCTTCTTGAATCTTATGGGTTAAAGCATCAAGGATGTTTTGGTCTTTTTGTTGTGAGTTTACAGGGTATGTGCAGGATCATGGTATACCAAACTATGGCCTTAAGTGGCAATGAAAAATAAAAAAATCAGGGTTAGTCAACTTGACGTAAAAAGTTAACATCTTATGAACCTTGTGTGAAAAAGTTGTAAGAATAGAATCTGTAGGAAATTGAATGTAGTTTCTAAACTACTAGCCCTTGTCTGAAATTTTTTTATCTAATTGTTCAAAATTTTAGATTTCAATGTAGTTGTACGAAAATTTTAGGAAAAAGATAAAAAGTACATGTGTGTCTGACCACCTTAATCACAATCAAATGATGATATATTTTCCCAAGATTCTAGATATAAGTAGTAGACTCATTCACGGATGTGACACATATTTTTTAATAATTTTTTGCCAAATAAATAATTAATTATGAATATTCTACTACAACTTTTTTAGAATTAAAAAACTCTCGTGTCTGACCACTTTAATCACAATCAAATGATGATATATTTTCCCAAGATTCTAGATATAAGTAGTAGACTCATTCACGGATGTGACACATATTTTTTAATAATTTTTTGCCAAATAAATAATTAATTATGAATATTCTGCTACAACTTTTTTAGAATTAAAAAACTCTCGTGTCTAACCACCTTAACTAATTCTAAACTTTACAAAATTGATTTTTTTCCCCTTATAGTAGCCAAAGTGTAGAATGTGACAAATGTTTCGGATTTCAAAAAGGTTAAACAATTTGAAAGTTATAGTTATTTTTCAATCAGTATGTCAATTACGACTTTAAAGATAACTCAATTGAAAAATAAGTAATAATTACTTACCGAACTCAAAATTTGATAGCAATTATATTGATGGAAAGCTGATAATGTGTTTAAGAAATCCTTTTCATTTCATCAATTTCGGGTGAAAAAATAGTCGTCAGCTACATGGTCAAAGTCTCGATATGAGAAACTATCCCTTAAAACATGCCTAAAGGGTTGACCACCCACGTTTGGTATTGCCGAAGCAAATACCAAGCCTAATCAAATATTTGATAAAATTGGATATTCGATATTTTTGGATGTTCGATAAAATCGGATATCCGAAAAAGCCCGCCTATTTTGAAATTTCAATTGCCCTAGTTTTTCCAAATTCAAGTTTCATAATAAATGTATTTTTTTAATAGTAATTGTTATACACTAAGTTTGCACCCTATTCAAACTCTCTTGGTCTTGATAACCTAGTATAACATGGGAATCATCTCCAGCTTGTGGGACCTATGTTAACTGAGATGAGACCTCCAGGTTCTAGGCTAGTTCCTCTTGGATAATTACCTTAATTTGCTTCTTAACAGGAAAGTGAAACTCTTTGAGGGAAAAGGGATAAAAGGAATGCTGAAAGGGAAATAACTAAAAGCAAACTATCCTACTAGGTGATACACCAAACTGAAATGAACACAATATATAGACCAAATTAGCATGAAAGCTCTCAGATCTAATAGAACACAATCTTCCTAAACAGGCTTGCATAAGTGTTTCACAAAGAGGTCTGAACAAAAGACACAGACTGTGACCTGCAAGAAAACATTCTCTTCAGCAAAAGGGCACAAGAATGAGACAAAATGATAGGGGGTTGAAGTATACCCACAAACTCATTCAAATCAAATCAGACACAATAACTATAAAAATAAGATGAAAGAAAGAAGGGCTCTGGAACTCCAAGATTTCTCTAACAAAGCCAGTATATTATACTCAATAAGAGAAATACAGGCAAGGGAAAGACCCGAGGGCAGAACAAATGCCACAGAAAGCCTCTATTAAGTTTGATAAATCAATGAAAGATTACAAACTGTAAGAGTCAGAGGGCAGAACAAGTGCCACATATAACTCCTAAGAAAGAAAAACCTCCCTTTTACAATTGTAAACTCCGAGCCTTAAAAGCTTCAAAAGACTAATATATACATCTCTGTTGCACGTAGGCAGGAGTCAAAATTTTAGGGTTACATAGATTTTCATATAATAATAGAAACCCTAACTCTATCACTTCTGGTCATAAATGCCTCCTTGAAATATCATGGACGATCAGATATATGCAGATGAGCCGCCTTGATCCATCTACTTCGCTGCAAGTTGAAAACCCCATGCCACTGCCATGACTTTATCTCTGTAAGTCAGGCTCATCATAAATGTTCAAATCTGATCTTCGTAGATATTTTGAATTTTTAAAGCATAAATGGTCATAGGTGGCACCAACCCTTCTCATCCACCAATGATTGATACTCAAATCGGTGTGACACCTCAGGAACAAAAATCAACACACAATAGCCGCCCAAATCTTTGCATTATTTTTCCAACTGCAATCATCCTGAAGAAATCAATTCCGAGCTGCCCCCCTTTGTCGGTCATGGTTCATTGCAACAAACATTGGCAAAAACCCTGTAGAAAGGTTCAAATTTGGGCTCCAATGGCCACCTGGTTCTATTTCAAAACACGATCGTCGATCATATGTTTCCCGACAGATCAGGCAGTCCATATTAATTCATCAATAGTTGACCAACCCTTTGAAAAGTCTATGGCCACATCACCACTTCGGCAACCAATAAAAATTGAGCACCTTAGCATGACTGGCACCTCGAACCCACTTGTCAGAAGTGCTGCATTGTAAGGAAGTTCGACAGTTGTCGCATGATCGCAAGGAACATGATTAAGCTTTACGAACATGCACCACCTGTAGATCCTAACTGCGGTTTAACTGCTGAACAACCAAGACCGCCAAAAAAACATAACCGCTTGTCAGATTGCTGAAGGTTAAGGCACAAACCATTAGGGTTGCATGAACACGCGACTGAAGAAAATGTTGGGTCGCCAAATGAAAAGTACCTGATCATCAGAAACAAGAGACCTCGTGAGCACACAGTCACCTAGTCATAGAATAAAAACTTAACTACCTCGAGAAACTGGAGATGAAGCGACTACATCCTTGAAGAACTGGGCCCCATAGGTTGCAACAGTGCACATAGAAAAAGATGACGTCAGAGACTAGCTGCGAAGAGGTGAAAAGGTCGAAAACAACTCGGGTTTTCTCTTAAAACTGAAAAGGCATTAGAGAAATAGAAAACATTGAGGGTTTTTATACTTAGACAAATTTTAATACCCTCTGATATGAAATAAGCTATTTCCTGCAGACCTTGAAACTTGAATATCTCCCTGGTTTTTGTGATTAAGCACATGCGATCAGAACTGGAGCATGGTGACACATTGAAGAACACGGGGCTAAGGGCACAAGCCATAAAACCTTGTGGATTTCATTCGCAAGTTAAAACAAGACCGTAGGCAGGCAAGGAGATAAAAGATGATAGGAAGCACAACCAAGAACATAACAAAAATGATCACTCTCATAGGCTGGGCTCAACCCTTGTGGCAAAAATTATATGATAGGTAATTTTGGGTAACAATAATATTAATTGTGTTATATTAAATTGTATTCTTTTATGTTAATATTAATTCAATTGAGTATTTTTTTCAATTTTAAGTTATATATTATAAATTATTATTTTTAATATTAATATAAAATAATAATAGCATAGCATTTAATAATGGGAACTCAAAACTAGAATATTTATCTATCTTAACGACCTCCTTAGAAGATTTTGACTACCGAACAAATCCTTCAAACCTCCGGTGGCAGATCAACTTTAGGGTTTCATTGTAGAGCTACTATTATAATATAAATTTTTATAATAGCATGTATTATATTATTATTATTATTTCTCTAATGTATAATGGTATAATATTAACTTATTAAATATTTATATTATATGTTCAATATTATACCTAAGAGAGAGAGAGAAGAGAGAAGGGGAAGGGGGGAGAGAGAGAGAGAGAGAGAGAGAGAGAGAGAGAGAGAACGGGAGTGACTCCTATGATATTAGTATCATTTCCAAATTACAGTCACAAACCAATATGGTTGGACTTGGCATGTGTAATAGAAAAGGTGGTGATCGCCTATGACATGTTTGCTCGAGTTTGGGATGACTACAAGGTGATGGGAATGAACACATATCAAGGAGGATCTGCATGACTGAGGATCATCAGTGATGACCAAGAAGATGATTCGATGAATAATCGTGAAGTTTTGTTCATTGGTCATTTGAATAGTGAAGAGATTATGAATCTCTAAAAAGGATAGTTGTGTAGGAATTTTGGTGGAATAATAAGATATATGTAGATTTGAGTTGTTGTGGATTCCCTCTACATCAAATTGGTATCAGAGCCGGAAGCTCTTGAGCATGTGAGAAGTGGAAGTCACATTAGGACCTAGCGGTGAACGATCAAGTTTGATTCTTGGACATGCTGTTAACAAGTTTTTGCAGATAAGTGCCAGATTATTTTCTCAGTGCTGTGTACCCACTTGTGAGTGATTGTTGGGGGAGACCTAATCCAAATTGATCAATTGGATTTGCATCCTTCACAAGCATTTAGAAGTGCCAGAATAGCAATAGGTTACATTAATGGAGGGTAAAGAAGAGATGTTAGAATTGCTACTCAAACTAGATGCATGGATTGTATATGAGGAAGCGCAAGAAAAGAAGAAAAAGAAAGAAGCAGAGAAAAAGAGAAAAGAAGAAAGAAAAAGAAAACAAGAAGCAAGAAAAAAGAAACTAGAAGATGATCTAACAACATTTGAGATGAGTTAGAAATGATGGAGAAAAGAGATCAAGCCCTACTTAAATTGATTGAAGCCCAGATAGTGTATGAAGAAATAGAAGTGGAGGTGAAGAGTTGTCCATTGGAAGGACAAGAGGAGAAAACCAATGCTGGTGAAGAGTAGAAGGTTATGGATGAACCTTGTGTGGAGAAGGTTCTAGTTGAAGACAAAGATGCTGAGAAGATCTTTGATTTGGGTAGTAGTGATTTGATCTCGAAAAATCTTGAGGATAGGGATATTGTTCATGATGATTAGGGGGCAGATGATGTGATCTCACATGAAGAAACATTAGTGTTGGTGAGCATGGAGGATAACATGGAAATAGTTCACCATGAAGGAATTCTTTCCGTTGTTGGATATGGAGATAGAGTTCTGATTCCTTTAGAGGATCAATCCAGTGGAGAAATATTTGTCTTATTTTGTGTAGGTGTGCAAGGCAAATATATGGTGGAGCCTATTATTTTTTATGCCTATGAGTTGGGCTTATACTCTGCAGACTTGATTGGGGGCTATATTTTTTCATCGGGAGTGATGTTGGTAGCTATCTTTATTTTTGCAGGCATCCACCAAATGACACATCTAAACTGGAAGACTCGGAAGAAGATCTTGGCTATTCTATTGGACTTGAATTTTTGTGTCCTTGGGAGTATGATGCAGGTGCATCACGAAAGTAGAAACAATTTGCCAATTCTGGAATATACATGGTTATATTTTATTATAATATGGCTTAGTAAGCCATTTGATGTAATTGATTGAGTATGAGACTCAATTATGGTTAAATTCTTAGTAGTATAAGTATCATAGACATGATAAATGCAAGGTTTGTATAATCATGAAGTTGACAACTTCGTTGTCAACTCCATGATATATTACTAGTTTAGTTATATGTTTAGTCTAATCGGTAATGTGAACCATTAGAGGATCAGAGAAGTTAAGTAGTTATGAAAGTTAGTTATCGGGTTTATCTCTGCAATGTAATGGAAAACCCGATAATAGAGAGGAAGAGAGGAAGAGAAGAGGGAGTCTCGATGAGGGAGATGAAACATGTAACGAGGATAGAATAATCGAAGAAAGAGTTAATATTCTTTGTTCAAAACTTTTTGATTCTCCTCATTTTCTCATTCGTAATTCTCTATATTTAATTTTTTGAATGAGTACGTCTGTGTAAGATGGATCAAACCTTAGATTTATGTTGAATTCGAAATGTTGTTATTTATAAATTTAGGTTTAAGATCCAAATTCATGTTCGATGAATCTCGAGAGGTGAAGTAAATCGAATGAGGAATTCTTGGTGTTCGGTTAGTGTGATAGAGGAACCGAGTGTTAACCTTGGAATGAGATTAAGTTTATAACGATCTTTACAAGAACCATAACATGAAATTCACAATGGTGCTGAATCTTGATATCGACAATTTGCTAGATTAATATCTGCTACTGGATAGTTAAAGAAGGGAGCGATGATAGTCGTATGTGGAAGCATTGGCAGAACCACGTGGAATGGTCCCCGAATAACAATGAATGTTGCTACCAGCGTCAAGAGGTGGAAATGGCATGCAATGAAGTGGGGAGTTAGTAGAGTGGGTCTGGCCCATGTACACAGTCACTTTAGAAGAGCCGAGAGTTAAAGTACTCACATCGGTATCGAAGTTGAGAAGTTGGCTAAGCCGTAAGGAGCCCAAAGAGGTTTGTGGCGATAAGGAAGTTGGAATAGACCCGAGCGGGAGAAGTGA
>BSBK01000970.1:3682500-3708284 GCA_027943335.1 Chamaecyparis obtusa
AATGTTTTTGCAATTGTTAAAGATGCAGAAGATGAGACGTATACTAGTCAAATTGAAGATTAGTGTGAACAAGAAAAAGGAGCGGAATGCTATTATTGTGAGAAATCTTTTTAGTGCTCTCAATTCCATTGGGAAGACTACCAAGGAAAAAGATAAGAGAGCTTCTAGGAGGGTTATTACAACCTCCTTAGTAAATCATCATTTTAGAAAGGCTCGTTTGATGAGACAAACTTGTGTTGACTTGAATCTAAATCATAAAATTTTGGATATAGCACTTGCAAGAAGAGAAATACTTGATGATCCTCTTCAAAATGATACATGGGCCTATGGTGGGAAACTTTCATGTTGTGATAAGAAGCTTACCATTGCCGTGAAGGATCAAATTCAACTATTTTTGCAATCGAGAATTGGAATTCGAGACCGCACCTCGCATCCCAAACATTATTTGGAGGTGAGTCAAATAATGTTGTTCAAAAAAATTTGTGAGACACATCCAACATTGCAAATATCACAAAGAGATTTTGAAGCCCTGAAGCCTTTTTTTTGTGTGCCTCTTAAGATTCAAAATATTTGTTGTTGCAAATATCATGTGGATTTTTCAATGCACCATGAATTGTTATGATCCATTCATTCTACTTTGCATAGTAGTAAAATGTTGGAGGAGTGTGGTGCAAGTGCTCTTCCAAAATCATCAAGAGACTTGCTAGATCATTTTTTATATCCTAGAGATGATGGATGTTTCTTTTATAGAAAAGATTGCTTAAATGACAAGTGCTCAGAGTGTGGTGGGCTAGTGAAGTTTGTTGAATGTTTTCATGAGGGCTGTGAACATAATTTTGGAAAGACAATTGTCCAAAAAAAGGTATATGAAACTGTCAAATATACATTAAAAAGTGGACGTGAAGGCTCTAGATGTGAGTTGGTTACTAAAGAATGAAATGTAGCTGATTTTATTTTAGATTTCAGGAAGAATTTTTTTTACAAGTATGGAAGGCATAGTCACAGGTCTCAGTGGTTGGATCAACAATTCAGGATGTGTAACCTGACACTTTCCCAATTGGCACTATTATATCGGTTGTTGACTTTGTAGAGAACTATACATTGTATCCCCAAAATGAGTTGCAAGATCAATATTACAATTCTATTTAGGTTTCTATTTTTGTGCACATAACATATAGACATTCCACTAATAGTACATAAGATGACTGGAAGATAATCATAGAGTACCATTTTTATATGAGCGATGATAGATCAAACTCATCTAAGTTTGTCCAACATTGCTTTGAGAATTATTTTAAGTGGGTGTGGGAAAATAATATTGCTATGGATAGACATCTCATTTGGTCAGATAACTGCATAGGTCAATTAAAAAATGCTCGTATGTTTTGTTGGTTATGTATAATGCATGTAGAGAGAGGTGTACCTCATATTTGTAGTTTTTTTGAGGCCGGTCATGGAAAAGGGGAGCATGATGGAGCAGGTGCATGCGTAAAGAGAGCTCTAGTTAAGGAGAAACTAAGGATTTCAGGTGCAGAACTCATTGATGCCCATTATATTGTTGATTGGTGTACTTCAGCATTGTCATAGGGGGGACTCTTGATTTAGCGATGCACAGATTCTTTTGGTTGGTTGAGTTGGGCACAATAGGAGATAGGTTGGATTGTTAAACTGTGAAAGATTCTCAAAAATGCATTAATTTCAAAGCTCAGATGCTAGTACATGGACCATTTGGACACAAGAATTGGCTAGTTATTGTCTGAGTTGTCTTTAGTGTGATTAGGATTAGTGTGAGTCAAGTGAGTGGGTTGATATACGGGTTCCACATTATCTTACTTCTTTATCTCTCACAGTCTCTGTAATAAATGATGACATGGATTGTTCACATGATTACGACCATCTTTCAAATATTCTATAGCCAGGACATGTTTTTGCATTGGTTGCACCAGAAGTGAATGATGAGAGATCAGATTACTAGTTAGCACGTTGTGTACGAGGAAACTAGAAACTTGCACAACCAACGACAGATGATGATATGTTCACATATCCGACATGATCACATGTTTTTGCAGGAACATGGTTGCGCACATAAATGATTATAAATAATGGCATTCCTACGTTTGAAGACTATGAGAAGTACAAAACCATTCTCATGTATTCACACCTTGTTATAGCATCCAATGTTAAGTTGTTGAAACATCAAGGAAAACCAAAGACAAAGGAACTTTGGACTATTAGTACTGTAAAGAGAGAGAGATGACCCTTTAGGCACACTAAATACTCATCATGAAGCAATACTAAATACTCTCAAGCACAAAGATGACCCTTCAGGCACACTTCAGTAGGTAAGTTCAACTCAAGTTGCAAGGTTTTCCATGTTTATTACGATTACGTTTAATAAATTAATTGTAGTTTTTTTCTTTATTTGTTTGATCCAATAAACTTGGTTTTGTATGTGGATTGTAAATGTAGTTGGATACATATATGATAGATATAGAAGATCGAGGTGTGTATTTGATTAGCCCATCTTTTATGATGGTAAACTTCACTATGCATTGTTTAGTCATGTTCTTTGGTTTGTTTAGTTACTTATACAGGTTCATAATCTTTTTCTCAAACCTATATAAACTTCTTATATTCTCTATTAACTTTTCTTCTGCCTTCCGAATGCAGGGATTGGAGTGAAAAGGACACTTATTTTTTATATATAGTTGTGTAATTTTCATATTTAGATGCCAAATTTTGTATATAAAACCAACAATCAAATGTAATGTGCATAGGTAGATGCCAAATTTTGTATATAAAAATAGCAATCGAATGTAATGTGCATATTTAGATGCCAAATTTTGTATATAAAAACAACAATCAAATGTAATGTGCATATTTAGATGCCAAATTTTGTATATTAAAAATTTAATGCAAAATTTGAAATATAAAAGAGCCCATGGGGTTGATTTGCAAATATTAAAAGCCCACATTTGTATCATCTCAAGGCCATGTAAAGTGAAAAAGATGTGTTTCCTTACTATCAATGTTGTATCCTTATATAATTTGTATCGTCTTAATTTTGTATCCTTACATTTCTATTGTCTTAATTCCATTACATTTGTATCATCAAATGATGTAATAGTTGGAGTCATTTAGTCAAAATTGGTCAAATGTATTCAAACTAAAATGATGATTCCCTGGGGTGAAGGGATAGTGTTCAAGGATTGCATCCTGGCACCGAATGGACTATTCCATTAGCTCTGGTTGGGCAAGTAAATGCTAGGAACATCCCTGTTTTGACCACTGAGTTAGTAGAATGTTCTAGACCATGCCAGACCAAAGTGTCCCCAAGGTACATTAAGCACGATTGGGCAGCAAAATTTTGAGGATTAGTTCTCAGACTTCGTGAGAGGTATCATCAATCTATGAGATGCTACAAGACCATGTTTGTGATGCCTACAATAACCTCTCTCTATTCTGGGAGATCGAAATTTGTTTGAATTTGGCGTGCCAATCTCGCTCGATGCAAAAACTTGCAATGAGGGTCAATCGAAAGTTGCACCAATGGATTTCTTCCAAGCCGTTCATCTTGACACCAAATGGACTATGCCATTAGCTCCGATTGGGTGGGAAAATGCTAGGGACAACCCTATTTTGACCACTGAGTCAGTATAACATTTTGGACCATGCTGGACCAAAATGTCCCCAAGGTGCACTAAGCACGATTGGACAGGGAACTTTTGAGGCTCGGTTCTTGGACTTTGTGAGAGGTATCGGTGATCCATGAGATGCTACAGGACCACATTTCAAAGGTCTACAATAACCTCTCTCCATCCTAGGAGATTCAAATTTGTTTGAATTTAGTACGCCAATCTTGCTTGATGCCAAAACTTGCATTGAGGGTTAGTTGAAAGTTGCACCACTAGATTTCTTCCAAACCGTTCATCCCGACACTAAATGGATTGCGCCAATAGCTCCGGTTGGGTGAGTAAATGCCAGGGAACAGTAATAGTTGAAGTTTGTAATTGAATCAATCAATAAAAATAAAGTTCTCTACATTTCTATAGTTCTCTGTCTCGTGGAACAGTCCAAGCAACAATGAATTGATTAGAATAAATCTAATGTGATCTTGGCTTGGTTGTGATATAGGAATGATGTATTGTGTTTGTTTACAAGTTTATGTAACTATTTCATTGTTTGGAATATCATTCGGATATTAGACTTGACAGATGTCGAGGACATGACTGGCATTGTAGGCACACATGAATACAATGTAGCACATAAATTTTGAATTCACTTAAATGATAAATTACATGTGTGAACACACATAGCATATAAAGCATACACATAAATTTGATTAAGTCATGAAGCATACATGTAGCACATATTTTATAAAGCATACAACATGAATTCACTTAAGGCATGCACATAGCCCATACATGTGAATTTAGGTTATGAATAATGTACTTGAATATACATGAATATACTTAAGGTATAAATCATACACATGAGTACATACACACAAGCATATTTACATACTAACAATGAATAAATGAACACACAATTAACAAATTGGATCGAATATCAAGTTTCATATATATCAAAATGAACAATAATTCTGTACATATTTACATGTCAACATATCTAGATACAATGTGGCATACGCCATCTCAAAATGTGTCATATGACATCTCAAAATAAGAAGTTCAACTACAAATGTTTCTAGGACATCCTATTCTACTAGTGGATCATCAAAATGTAGCCTCTTTGAAGTACTCTTTGGCTCTGATGGATCGTGCATTCAAACACAAAAGTGAAACCCCAAGTTAGATTAAAATTTAGAATCATAGTCAACAATAATAAATAAAATTTAAACTAAAATTGAACTCTCATATACCTCACCTCTCTGTCTCCTCCCACAGATAGGAGACCTAATATATGTCCTTGGTAGTGCAGGAATAGTGCCACCAATGTCGACTCCCACCTGTATATGTTTGCAAACATGAGATTGAACATGAGATTGATCTATGAGTTATACTATTTATTGTTAAAAACTTGGTAGCAAATATATGTTTACAAAATAGCTGAATTAACATTAAAACTTACCTGTGTTGAAATTTCTTCAGGGATTGTTGGTTGAGTCATCAACGATACAAACCCTTGGTTTTCTGGCTCCCTCAAACTAGGAGTGACCTAAAAAAGTCAAACATATACTTCATACTATCATAACTTGACCATATTATATATACTTGATAGTAAAATACACACAAATAACTTTAGAAATGTACGTACCATGGGGATATCACTCGAAATGGATATGCCTATGACAATAGGGTCTCACGACATCATCACATGCCACTCTCTGTCAAATAAACCATGTAAATTAAAAATGAGTACGCACAACTGACAAGTATACATGTATGCATAAACAGACTAAATTACTTAATTACCTTTCCTTGATCAACGAATGACACCTGCACCCCCTCACATTGCCCCCCGGGTGGCAACTGGCACTAATACATTTGGGGTGACATTGCGACGGCCATTTGCGATGGCAGGCAAATGTCATGTGGTTTTGCTCTTTTTTTTTCAAATATAGCCCGACATCGTCGCAATTTGCGACGACAATACATTTGTAACTGTCGCAATTGCGACGTTGTCGGGATATAAGCGCAAAATTTAAAAGGAACGTTGTCATGTGTGTTTTGAACAGCGCCGTAACCCTCCGTGAAATCACATCACGATATAATGGCAAACAAAATAAGAACGTTGTCATTTGTGTTTTCAACAGCGCCGTAACCCTCCGCGAAATCACATCGGGATATAAGGGCAAAAAAAACAAGAACGTTGTCATTTGTGTTTTCAACAGCGCCGAGAGAGATTCCCTCCGCGAAATCACAGCTACAATTTCTGAGTACGTTGGGTTTATTTTTCTTTTGTCATTATTATGTAATCTGGTATTCAGCTGTTAGAGAGCTAAAATACCCAGAAATGAGGACATATCTATGTTGAATTTATTGTTAGCGGCTTTGGTTATTTAGAAGTTTAATTTTATTTGTTCATCTTTCAAGCACAAACATTTTGTGGACCGTAACGTCTTCATTGTTTCGGGTATGCAGTGAAATAGCCCTAACTTGCAATTGCGATGTTGTTGGGATATAAGGGCAAAAAAAAAAAGGAACGTTGTCATTTGTGTTTTCAACAGCACCGTAACCCTCCGCGAAATCACATCGGGATATAAGGGCAAAAAAAACAAGAACGTTGTCATTTGTGTTTTCAACAGCGCCGAGAGAGATTCCCTCCATGAAATCACAGCTACAATTTCTGAGTACGTTGGGTTTATTTTTCTTTTGTCATTATTATGTAATCTGGTATTCAGCTGTTAGAGAGCTAAAATACCCAGAAATGAGGACATATCTGTGTTGAATTTATTGTTAGCGGCTTTGGTTATTTAGAAGTTTAATTTTATTTGTTCATCTTTCAAGCACAAACGTTTTGTGGACTGTAATGTCTTCATTGTTTCGGGTATGCAATGAAACAGCCCTAACTTGCGACTACCTTCACGGTACTTGTGTACATTATCATGTTGTCTTTACAGTGACTGTCCTCATTCAAGTGGCAATTACACAAGGGACAGTCACTGTGAGATGTCCTCATTTGTGACAAGGACAGTCACACTTAGGACATCTCATAGTGATATTCCCTTGTGTAATTTCCACTTGAATGTATTGCTATTGAACCACATTAATGCTTTTCTTCTTCAACAAATGAGGACAGTCACTGTAAAGACAACATGATAATGTACACAATTACCAAAAAATGATCTTGTTAATTGATGTAACACTTTGTCTTGCTCACTCCCTATCCTTCACTAGGGTCTCTTTAGGCCAATGTTTTGACTTGGTAGGGTACTTAACTATCCCTACACTCTTTAGGTATCTCTACCCAAGATCCCACTCCTTCAACTAGTGCACACCAACAAGAAATACAACGAACTCTGCTCAATACCAATCTAGCTACTAGGACACTCCTAGTCTTGTCTTCACAAATTGAAACACATTCAACTAGAACTTTACTCCATGGAGAGGCTGGCCACTAGGACCTCTATTGGTTTCAATATTACTCCTTCACCTATACTTTTCATCAGTACTTCAATCCGGTTCATCAAACCATGCATGCCAATTGCACCCAAAAATAGGCTGCTAGCAATTAGGCCTTTGTCAAGCCTTTTTGTTTATATTAAGCCACCTAAAGGGCTTAGGATTCAGATGCCCTTTATTGAGAACTCCAAGATATCTAAGGTCTTCTCCTCCTAGATTTTTTGTACACCAACTGCTACAGCCATGCCTGAAAACAAGTATTTTGACACAACTTGGACAGTCTGACTAAGAGTTTGTTTTCTTAGCAGCCAAAGAAACTCACCCAATCTTCTAATTTGACTTGGGGCTTCTTTAGATGTGTGTCTACCTCTCCATGAGATTTTAGTTGAAGCAACCAATGCATTCAACTTGTTGTAATCTTCTTGTAATGATTTGTCATCCCTAACTGTGCTCAACTGACTCACCTAGGACATCATTGCAAACATAGAAAATGAGCTTCCCAGGGCCCCTCCTTCCAAACATATAGTACACGGAGTCTCCTCACCCATTCCAAGAGCCCGTACAAAATTGACAATGGAATGATGAGCTAAGACTCCATTTGTTCAACCTGCCTGGTTCAAACCAATGATAGGGTACTTAACAAAAGAATTAACAAACTAGTTGGAATGCTTCAAAACTCAAAAAAAACACAACACAGAATAAAAAAACAACTTGTACTAACTTTTCCAATAGACACTGCGAGCTATCTAATCCATTAATCAACTGAAAACAAAGAAACAAAAAAACTCAAGAATTCACTAAAACCATGTTACTCTACAAATCTTCTTAATTCCAAATGTTTTTCCCCCCAACCTTTTGCACAGATCGATGGAGGCCTCTTATAGTTGATCTGATGCCTAATTCAATGGTTTCATATAGTTACATAACCATCTTACTCGAAAATGCTCCCTTGCACAAATGTTGTCAATGTTGTGAATGACAACATTGACAACTTGTTACAACCTTTGGGATTTTGGTTCAAAACTTATTGTTCAAACACCATAAGACCCTAACCATGACTTAGTTAGGCTATTTAGACCTCACATAGGCCACTTCTACACTTCTTTTCCCAATTTGACCCCTAAATGCTTCATTCCCACTTTTGCCACAATATTGGTAACTTGGGTACAAATTGGCACTTGCCTTCACAAAGGTCACACATGAGGACATCTCACAGTGATCGATTGTCCCTTGTGTAATTGCCACTTGAATGTATTGCTATTGAACCACATTAATGCTTTTCTTCTTCAACAAATGAGGACAGTCACTCTAAAGACAACATGATAATGTACACTCACTGTAAGGACAGTCACAAATGAGGACATCTCACAGTGACTGTCCCTTGTGTAATTGCCGCTTGAATGTATTGCTATTGAACCACATTAATGCTTTTCTTCTTCAACAAATGAGGACAGTCACTCTAAAGACAACATGATAATGTACACTCACTGTAAGGATAGTCACAAATGAGGACATCTCACAGTGACTGTCCCTTGTGTAATTGCTGCTTGAATTACACAAGGGACAGTCATTGTGAGATGTCCTCATTTGTGACAAGGACAGTCACACATGAGGACATCTCACAGTGATTGTCCCTTGTGTAATTGCCACTTGAATGTATTGCTATTGAACCACATTAATGCTTTTCTTCTTCAACAAATGAGGACAGTCACTCTAAAGACAACATGATAATGTACACTCACTGTAAGGACAGTCACAAATGAGGACATCTCACAGTGACTGTCCCTTGTGTAATTTCCGCTTGAATTACATAAGGGACAGTCATTGTGAGATGTCCTCATTTGTGACAAGGATAGTCACACATGAGGACATCTCACAGTGATTGTCCCTTGTGTAATTGTCACTTGAATGTATTGCTATTGAACCACATTAATGCTTTTCTTCTTCAACAAATGAGGACAGTCACTCTAAAGACAACATGATAATGTACACTCACTGTAAGGACAGTCACAAATGAGGACATGTCACAGTGACTGTCCCTTGTGTAATTGCCGCTTGAATTACACAAGGGACAGTCATTGTGAGATGTCCTCATTTGTGACAAGGACAGTCACACATGAGGACATCTCACCGTGATTGTCTGTAATGTCCCCTTTTTGGCTAACTTGGAAAACAGGAACAATTACTCCACTTCTCAGACTTACTCTATCAGATACTTACAATTAAACTAAGTAATGGAGGTTACTTAAGATATCAACCGCTATTTCAGATTCAATCACAATATGTGTGCAAGATGATATTGATACCAATATGTTTAATAGCACTGTCGGATATAATGATATGAAATATGCTATGAATATGATGTTTCCTATCACTTATAGTGATAGTATAATGATGGTATGTCTGATATAAACAATATCGATATACAATCAATAAGTATTGCTTACAGCAATGTATTTGCTGTGTCTGATATGATGATGTAATAATGCAAATGTGTAATATCGCTATGAGTGATATGTTGCTATTTCAGATTCTGAATTATATGCTTGCAACTTCAAATATTGATGCTGTTTCTGACTATCCTTTCTATCTGTGCAATCATGGTGTTGTCTCTGATCTGCAATGATAAACTTGAAACCAAACTGCCAAAGGCAGATGCTCTATTGAGTATATCCAAATATGGATAAGTAAATAAAGTTCTAATGATGCCTTGAGTGACTGACGAGAATGCATTCTTATATTGTCTTTAACAAATGAAGAGATGCTATGAATGAGACGTGTCTTGTTTCTTCCTCCATGTCCCTTTGTTAAGCACACCTTTCCATAATCCGACAGTTCACATAATATTATTTCATTATTTTCTGATCATAGATAACTCCCAGATTGACTCAATATCAAATCTTTTTATGAAGGTAATCTTCCCTAATTGGTAGTGCAACCAGTAGTTAACATCCATTGTGTTTGTATTAGTTTGGTCTAACTATCATTAGTATTTAGTCAATCGATATTAACTCTTGCCTTATCCCATATTGTTATGATGATATCCAATCTTTCTACTCTGATATAAGTCGATATCAGTTTCTGATAATTGTCCATTTATTGGTTGATTGCTGGTAATGGAGTTTGATCTTCAAATTGACTTCCATTCCTGTTAATACTTAAGGATACATTGTACTTATTATCCATGACTGATGCCTCATTCATCAATAGCTTGTGATATAATCACTGATGCTTTTGTGTTTCTACAAGATGTGGTTTATCTCAGACAATCGATAATCTTTCAATCCTTTAGTCGATATCCTCCTATGTGGTGTCTATTGATATAGATAGTAGAATTCAATCTAGTTTATGTTATTGTCATGATAACATAGGAAGTGATGGTGCATATTTGCTAGCGGGTCTTCATGTTTGATATTGCTTTATCGGATATGTCATTGTCTAAACTTGTGCAATTAATGATTATTTATAATATATGAATGGTTATCCTTCTTGCTTATCAATACATCTTCTGAAACCCATAGCGACCTATCCCTTATTCATATCATGTTGATCTTGACTTCATAGTATTTGGTTCATTAATCATCCTCTCATGGTATCGATGTGTAATGACTAGTGATTGTTGTATCACTTCTTCGTTCCTCATCGTGATAGATAATGCAGATGTTTAATGTAGATGTATATCGATTACAGATATTCGATATTGCTTTAAACGTTATTATTATTATTATTATTATTAATGTTATTGTTATTATTAAATATTATAATTAATGATGTTAGTAATATTAATAATATTATAATAAATATTATTATAGTGATAACATATTGTTTTATATTGAGAGGTTTATTAATATTATTTATATATTAAAATTATTATATCAATAATTGATTTAATATTATTACTTAATATATTATTATAATATAATATATATAATTTATTAATAATTATTTATTATTAATTTATATTATAATTATAATCATAATTATATTATTTATTAATATTTTAATATTATTTAATTAACATATTACTTATTATGCTAACTATATATTATTATTATCTCTTGATAATAATTATATATTATTGTTATATACCGTTAATAATAGATTATTATATATCATCTAATCATTTTATTATTATACTAAGTTCAATATGTCACGGCTCATGACATTGTCCCTTGTGTAATTGCCACTTGAATGTATTGCTATTGAACCACATTAATTCTTTTCTTCTTCAACAAATGAGGACAGTCACTCTAAAGACAACATGATAATGTACACTCATTGTAAGGACAGTCACAAATGAGGACATCTCACAGTGACTGTCCCTTGTGTAATTGCCACTTGAATTACACAAGGGACAGTCATTGTGAGATGTCCTCATTTGTGACAAGGACAGTCACACATGAGGACATCTCACAGTGATTGTCCCTTGTGTAATTGCCACTTGAATGTATTGCTATTCAACCACATTAATGCTTTTCTTCTTCAACAAATGAGGACAGTCACTCTAAAGACACCATGATAATGTACACTCACTGTAAGGACAGTCACAAATGAGGACATCTCATAGTGACTGTCCCTTGTGTAATTGCCACTTGAATGTATTGCTATTCAGCCACATTAATGCTTTTCTTCTTCAACAAATGAGGATAGTCACTCTAAGGACAACATGATAATGTACACTCACTGTAAGTGTACATTATCATGTTGTATTACAAATGGACCTTATGTTGGTCGGGATATAAGTGCAAAAAAAAAAAGGAACGTTGTCATTTGTGTTTTCAACAGCGCCGAGAGAGATTCCCTCCGCGAAATCAAGCGGGTTATCATTTGTGTTTTGAACAAAGCGGGTTGTCATTTGTGTTTTGAACAGCACCGAGAGAGATTCCCTCCGCGAAATCAAGCGGGTTGTCATTTGTGTTTTCAACAGCGCCGAGAGAGATTCCCTCCGCAAAATCACAGCTACAATTTCTGAGTACGTTGGGTTTATTTTTCTTTTGTCATTATTATTTAATCTGGTATTCAGCTGTTAGAGAGCTAAAATACCCAGAAATGAGGATATATCTGTGTTGAATTTATTGTTAGCGGCTTTGGTTATTTAGAATGCTTCCCCACAATACTTAATTACACAAGGGACAGTCACTGTGAGATGTCCTCATTTGTGACAAGGACAGTCACACATGAGGACATCTCACAGTGACTGTCCCTTGTGTAATTGCCACTTGAATGTATTGCTATTCAACCACATTTATGGGCCCGTTTGGACCACGACACACAGTAGCATCTACAGAGAAGAATATCCCAGGTGTAACAAGTTGTAAGAATATACCAACAGTTCTAAGAAGTTCCCTAGCACGTAGTAGCATCTACAGAGAAGAATATACAACATGAGGGCAGCCACTGTAAAGACAACATGATAATGTACACTCATTGTATGTGTACATTATCATGTTGTCTTTACAGTGACTGACCTCATTCAAGTGGCAATTACACAAGGGACAGTCACTGTGAGATGTCCTCATTTGTGACAAGGACAGTCACACATGAGGATATCTCACAGTGACTGTCCCTTGTGTAAGCCACTTGAATGTATTGCTATTCAACCACATTTATGGGCCCGTTTGGACCACGGCACACAGTAGCATCTACAGAGAAGAATATCCCAGGTGTAACAAGTTGTAAGAATATACCAACAGTTCTAAGAAGTTCCCTAGCACATAGTAGCATCTTCTAATTGTCTATACCACTTCACAAGGTATTGTTTGCACACATTGTTTTTGGTTCTTTTGATGACCCTTGTTTTGAAATTTCTATTAGGCCTTGTAGCTTATATGTTTTGACTGCTGGAGAGCTTCTAAAGCTAAGCAAGAAGACCATTGCACGAGTTATAGCCGCGCGCTCAGGTTTGAAAATTGTATATTTTTTAATCTAATGTATATTTTAATCCTTTTGCCATGTCATGTAATATGTCTTGCCTTGTAGCTTATATGTTTTGAAATTGCTGTTAGGCCTTGTAGCTTATATGTTTTGATTGCTAGAGAGCTTCTAGAGCTAAGCAAGAAGGCCTTGTAGCTTATATGTTTTGTGTACTTTTGACAATTTTGCTTAGTCACTGAAAGTTGTAGACCGAAGTTTTCATAGCCCAATTTTTGCTTCCTGCGAAGAACGATCATGTCAGATAATATAAGTGAAGAACAAAATAGGGAGACAATCGCTAGATTGTGGTCTAACTTGAAAAGAAAAGGTGATGGAAAATGTTATTGTCCCTGCAAAATTTGTAAGGGCTTAAACCGTAGAAGATTGCTAATCAAAACAGTTAAGAGACATTGTAGGGAGAATGGTCACATTGAAGGGGGGCATGACTATCATCCACTGGTAAGTTGTTCATTATATCATTTTAACAATTTATATACATATGAAATCACTTGATGATGAGTTGAAGATCATGGTTTATTTATGTTAATCAATTTTATATAGGTTGATCTCCCCAGGGAAGTACATGATATGGAGGAACATGGGGGTGCGAATATCCAAGGTGAAGATAATGATCCCATGGAAGATGACGATCATGCGCCAGAAAACACAATTGAAGATGATGGTATAAATACATTGATCCATGACACATTTAGTCCAAGCGGATCTGATCATGATGATGATGATAGCCTTGATGTACCTCTACTTGAGAAGGCATACGAGCCCCTATACAAAGACTCCCAAACAACTCTTCTCTCTGCTGTATTGTTGTTGTTGAACTTGAAGGTTATGAATGGTTTATCCAACATAACAATGTCACGTATGTTAAGGTATGTCATATATGTCTTTATAGTTAACAAAGGGTGAATAATGTACCACTAATATTGTTTATATTAACAACTTATATTTTTTGCTGTAGATTGATAGGCGAGTTTTTGTTACCACCATCAAATATTCTACCTCGCTCATATCGAGAATTATCTGCTATTATGAAAGATATTGGAATGGAGTATCAAGCAATACATGCTTGTCCCAATGATCATATTATATATTATAAAGAACATGAATTTGCAACACAATGCCCTGTATGTCATACGAGTAGATATCGAACAGATCGAATAACAAAAAAGGTGCCTCACAAGGTTCTTCGTTACATCCCCATTATTCCACGGATGCGACAATTATTCAGGTGTACTAGCTTGGCACAATTTATGGATTACCATGCATGCAATAGAAGTCGAGATGACATTATTTGAATCCCTGCGGATGGTTCGGCATTTATGCACATAGAGGAAAAGTGGCAACACTTCAAAGAAGAACCTCGTAATCTCAGGCTTTCATTGGCAGCGGATGGGGTCAATCCATTTGGAGAGATGAGATCTGTTTGCTTGGTGTGGCCTATTTTTGTTATCAACAATAACATTCCTCCGTGGATGTCAATAAAGAGGGAGCACATTATGTTGGCAATGATTGTTCCAGGTATTTTATCATTTGATAGTTATTAATTTACATGTACTTACAAATCTTACAGTAAAATGGTCACAATAATTATGTAATGTTACTGTTCATTCAAGTAGGTAAATATCAAGTTAAAGATATGAATGTATATATTGAGCCTCTTATTGACGAGTTGGTGGAGTTATGGAACGGTGTCACTATGTATGACGTGTCTAGACCAATAGGACAAAGACAATTTCAATTCCATGCAATACTTGTATGGACAATACATGATGCCCCAGGGCTAACACATTTTTGTGGTATGTTATAGTGAATTCAAGTTGCGCATGATAATTCTAATTATAAAAATCAACATATTTAATAATCCAATTATATCATTATCTTGTAGGTCTTCAAACAAAGGGAAAATTTGCATGTCCAGTTTGTGGTCCAAAGATGAAATCTCGTCATTCAAAAAGTTTAGGAAAGCATGTGTTTGATGAGTACAGACACTTCCTCCACAGGAATCATAAGTATCGAAGTATGGAAAAACATCTTTTCAATGGGAAAGAAGAGACTACATCAAAGCCACGAAGAATGACACCTCGCCTATGGAAGTTGGAATATAATAGAATTAATCGTCGAGGTAATGTCGTTCCACTTAATGGTTTATGTTTGTAATTTATATATTTCTATTGTGATTTTTGTTTACTAATTATGTAATTGATGATCATGAAGGTCGTCAAGGCACTACTGACAACCTTCCAAAGGGACTAAAAAGCTATCCCAGACAATTTAGTAGGTTGCCCTACTACGAGGACCTACAAATTGTGCATTTGTTTGATCTTATGCATGTTGGAAAGAATATAACAGAGACATTGTGGAAAATACTGGATGGAAGGCGTGACAAAGAAAAAATTGTCAAAATTTGTAATGACATTCATGAATCCAATCATGCACTGAAGAATTTCATTCACTCAAATAGCAATAGAGATCAGATTAATATAAGTGCCCTTCCTTGGTTATTAACGGAGGAGCAAAGTGATGCCATAAAAGAAGTCATACGAAAAATTTGATTTCCCACAGGATTTGCTGGGAACATAAGCAATCTCATATCAAAGAAAAGTGAATTTGGGCCAGGGCTCAAAACGCATGATTGGCATACTTTCATCAAGGTAAGTTATGTTCTTCTGTATTTACAATATATTCATAAACTACGTGTACTATTCATTATGTTATGTTAGAAAATAATGAAATGATTGGTTTATAATTACTGCAGTACGTGCTACCTCTATCTCTCCCAGAGCACTTCAACAATAACATCAAACAAGTGATATATGATCTTGGAAAATACATGAGGTAAGCAGTAATATCTATTCAATTTGTTGTATATATTTATTATATTCGCGATTTGTTTTTCTTGCTATGTAATCTATTGTATATTATTTTGTAAAGTCTCGTATTTATATATTTTTTGTGACTTGAATCTCTTAATGTAGGTGGTTGTCATCTAAAGAAATCCATAAAGAAGATATAAACTATTGGAAGAGAAGAATTCCTCATTTATTGTGTGAAATGCAAAAGTGTCTACCTCCAACTTTTTTCAATGCACAAGAACACTACCTCATACACCAAGTTGAGGAGATTGAATTGTGTGGACCTGCACACACTAGGTCAATGTGGATGGTTGACAGGCACTTGAAATCTTTGAAGGCTTTGGTTCGACAAAGAGCACATCCTGAGGGTTCAATGGTAGAGGGATACATGGTATACCAGACTATGGTGTACATTACTGAATATCTTCCTAAGTTTGCTTCAAATATCCATGTAGATCGCATTTGGGATCTCGACCCTTTTAAAAAATTCAAAGGGGAGTACTTGATGGGGAAAGGTAGATTGAGGAAAGTGACAGGTAATAAATTATAAGATGTTATTGTAATAAATTATTTATTAATCTTCAAAATAAATCGGTTGTAAGTCGTTTATTTTTTTTTTGTACAGTTGCTCGAGAGTGGGATGCACTACATTTGTATATTGCAAACAATCTTGATTGGATGACGGTATGGATTGAACGATGTCAACATTCTGGTCACACATTAACATGGGAAGGTGTATCTTCATTGGTTAAAGAAGCTCATCGTAATGGAGATTCTAATGTTACGCAAAGGGAAATAGATTTAGCATATGGTTTAAGAGATTTCCAGGTACGTACAAAATTATTAATCACCCGTATGTTTATCAACTCACGATATAATAATTTTGACATGTTTCACATATTATTGCAGGTTAAACGCCACAAGGGTATGTTCTGTAATGGTCAAAAATTTCGCGTCAAAGTGTTGGATGACACGAAGAAAACTTGTGATTCTGAAATAACTGCAGTCTTTCAAGTGACTAATATTTCATCTAGAAATGACTTAGATCCTCAAGAGTCTAAAAATCAATACTATGGCATTTTGGATGATATATTTGAGTGCGACTTTAGTTCCTTCAAATTAGTACTCTTCGTTGTCAAATGGTACAGGCTACGACTTAATCCAAATGATCCTAATAGAACTGTTATTGAACATGATAATGGATTTACAATGGTTAATACAAGGTCGTTTGAGCCAGTTGGGGATGAGCCCTATGTTCTTCCAAGCCAATGTGAACAGGTATTTTACTCAGAGGTTTCACATAAACCGGGTTGGTCATTTGTTGTTAGACATGAACCGAGAGGAAGGCCGATAAAGTATAATGCGATGGAAGAAGAAGATACCGAAGAAGTAGAAGATGATGTAGATGATGATCACGATCGACAATTATTGGATGATGTTCCTGAGACAAATTTTCATGAAGAAGAAGAAGAAGATGATGCTGCTACTGATGATGATGATGAAGATGATGTTGATGTTGATGAGAGGATATATCGCATAGCACCATCATCATTACATGGTTTGGGCCTATTTTCTATGGATGGCATAAAGGTGTCTTACAACAAAGTTTCTGAATTGATGGAGTATGTTGGACCATGTTACGATTACAAAAGTTGGATGCATATTGTTCAATATAAAAAAAGTATGCGTAGGTATGCACTCTCGGCAAATTATATACAATAGCAAGACAATAATCAAAGTAAAAGTGTGGCTATATACATTGATGGAAGGCCAAAAGCAACAGGGAATATTGCGGGTTTTATAAATAGTACACGGCCTGGGTCAACTATAAAGCAACCCAATTGCATATTTGAGGCGCGCGAGGGAAATCGTGTATTCATCTGTGCGATAAAATCAATACGTGCAGGGGAAGAGTTGCTTATTGATTACAATTTGAACCACATAGATACAAACGAGGCTACTATCATGGGGGTGGTACATACTATTAAACCAACTTCTAATCAATGACTCCAACATACCATTTAGTTATTAAATTTTTGGCTAACATTTTTATACTTGATCTTTGACACAGGGGCACAATATGGAGCAACCGCCCGAAGGTGATGGTGACGATATTCCTAGCTCATCTACACATGAGCAGGTAAAATTCATTGTAATTGTGCAAACTAGATAGAAGCAAAATGTTATTTTTTTTAATGTTATTTTCTTCATTGTTTTGGAGTAATTTTGATAATACTAATACTATTGTTGTCACAGAGGGCCGGTGGTCGGAGAGAGGGAAAGCAACCTGCAGTCCCTCAGGAGTCCCCCCTTGTGGACCCTTTTTTTATTGATTTAGCAGAGACCGATGACCCGATCGGTTCCATTAAAAAGCTGCTAAAGAAAATTGGGAAAGAACTTCTACGTTTGGTATCCATACATCCTCAGACTCAGGAAATAAAAGACAGGGCAGCTGAGTTGTTGCGCACTTCTGAAAACTTTAAAGTAAGTATTAATGAAATTTTTAATTATTACAAGAGTTCAATAATGGTTTTTATGTTATGCTCTTTTATGACATTAATTAAAATATGGATGCATTGTCTTTACAGAGTTATTTGCGTAATTTTGAACCCCATTCCCATGATGAGGCCGGTATTGCAAGTGGTTCAGGTAGATCACATGTTCCATTCCCCACTTGTGTTTTCCACTGAATATATATAGGAATGATCATAATCATTGACAATACATGCTCGAACAATCTTTTTTTTTAATGCTCTAACAATCTTGTCCATGCTAGTCCACGCGTTCTATATTTATGCATGCTCTAACAATTTTATTCTTCAGCTCCTTTCCATGATGATATGACAACGCCGCCTCCATCCAGGACAGCCACAAATGTCTTGCCGACTGCCATGTCAACAACACACAGCCTAAATGCACCAACTGTTGCACCATCTACTGGTACACAAATCCCTCTTTTTCTCTCTTTTGTTATGTGTTTAAGTGTTATGTGTTTACGATGTAGATCCCTTGATTGTGTTTGTGCCATGGGTGCTCTGCACCAATTTATTTCCCTTGAAGTATTATTTCTTGGAGGCATTTGATAATGGTTTTCATTTTTTGCAATAGGAGATGCAACAAGTCCCGATGCAACATCATTTCCTGGATGTTCCCGTGTTCCTAGTACGGGAACGGTGAAGGATTGCGTATTGATCATCAGCGACGATGAAGGCGTTCCCTTAAAAGTATCCAAACTTCCAGGTACTTTAAAGTTATTATTATTCTATAGTGATATAATAGTAATTTAGTTTTTGATCACTCTTCATCGACTAATGATCCCATGATTATTTTGTAGGGAATGATATTTTTTGGCGAAAACTTGGTGACGAGTGTTTGCGGATATTCGGGCCCACCATACGTACATGGTGGAACATCATATCCTAACTAAAACCCCAAACCACTATTTTGATTTCATATCATTGCTAGAATAGTTTTCCTTTTCATCAATTTCTTGAACTATATTAAAGGTAGCTTCTCTTCATTTATGAGTCTAACATGTTTTTTTTTACTTAAAAGGTGGAATAACCAAGATAAAAAGTTGAAGGATGATCTTGTAGATAGTATGACCCAACTTTTTGGACCTCGTGCATTCGAGAGAAACAAGCTCCTTGAAAGAGCTGGTTTATGTTTGAAGTATATTAGGGACCAGTACAGGAAATATTTAGAGGTTAACCCAAGGCACGAGCGTCCGCCCTGTGTTCTTGAGGCTGAGTGGCAGGGTTTGATTTTGGATGGAAAGTATAAAGCCGACATGAAAAAATGAATTACGCCAGTAGAGAGTAGAGCAAGGTATGTGATACTTTTGAGAATGTAATTATGTACTAATTAACCTCTAAATTTTTCCTATACTGGTCTCTAACATATTTCAAACTTTTCATAGATTGCCTGACACATCAAAGGCAACAAAGGCAAGATTAGAAAAGCACGGGACACACAAGCTCGGCTCTGGTGGTTTTTCCAAACTTCAAGCACGAGTTGTAAGTATTAGTAAATGAAAACTTGTATCAATTTTTTTATATATTGCAAGGAAATTTTTTTTGATCAAACAATGCAAGTAAAATTCACCATACCAAGAAAAAATGTAGGGGTCAGAGTTCAATAGATGCCTCACAGAAGAGGACAAGAGAATTGGCTTCCAACAAGGCTATAGAGCCGTGGCTGAACGGCTACGAGCTGAAATCAGTGTGCAAGGTTCAAATAATGATGCATCTGAGCCACAGGTAAATAAGCTAAATGAAATTTATTTCAAATTGAATACTTTACCAATTAGTCTATTTGATGTTAAGTTCTAATATAAAGTGAGTATATCTATTTTAAGAAAGCAATGATAACAATGTGTAGGATATTGGAATGCAGCCTGACAATCCTTCTACACAATCTATGCATAATGAAGGTTCGCATGATGTGCATCCTAGTGGTGGAGGTATACATTTGCTATTAAAATTTTTATATGTAATTACAATTGGTGTTTGGATTAATGTAACATTTTGTATAGCAACTGTAGAGGATCGAGGGGTCGGTGCTCATGAGCATGTTGAGGTTGAGTCTAGACAAAATGATGTGGCCAGATCAGGTAATTAAAGAGCGCCACAGTTATGTTCTTTAAAATAATTAAATACTTGTAACAATTATAATTAAATATTTTAAATTTAACTCTTTTATTTGTTATTGTAGAGGACCCCCCTTTGCAGCAGCATAGGAATTTGAGATCATCAAGAACAAAGAACAAAACAACTGATGAGGGGGGTATTGATGATAACACTGATGCTCCTCTTAGAGCTTACATAGAAAAAAAAATTAGAAAGAGAAAAAAGAAATGATTGTCATCTAAATACCTTAATTGATAATGACTGAATTTTATGTCTCAATGAATTTAATTATGTGCTAATGAATGTTCATGAATTATGTGTTTATTTTCATATTGATGAATGTTGTGTGTTAACGAATCTAATGTGTTAATGAATGTTATCATGTGATATTGATTGAATGTTACATTTTATTAATAATTGAAAGAATGAATGAATGTTAGATGTTAACGGGGAATGTAGAGTGATGTTAGGGGGAGGGGGGTGGGGCCAAATGAGCTTCCACCTTCACGTGGTTGGCCCTGTTTAGTAGAGAATATTAAACTATATTCTCGAAACAAAGTGAAGCTCAATAAGATACTAAATGAGTCAAAATGGTTATCAAGGTCCTCTATCCATAAGATACTTGTAGTCAAAATGGTTATTAATAAGATACTTGTAGTCAAAATGGTTATCTAGGTCCTCTATCCATTCCATAAGTTCTTCACCATTCAAACTTCCTCCATAACAAGGAATGTGCTCTAGGTTAGTCATGAAGCCTAGCATGGACTCTCTGTCAGATAGAGCCACTATTTCAGAGCCTTTTTTGTGCATTTCCTTCAAGCACTGTACAGTGTACGGATGTGAAAGGGAGGGCAGACCAGTGTGGAAGTTAGAGTATTTATATCTTATGCTTTGAGAGTTTATTTGGTAGATTCAAGACACCTTATATCAAAGTTATTCCTTTTTCTTATCTGTTGTTCTGTCAAACCCTCATTTTTTGGGTTATTGCATTCAAATGGTCTTAACTTGCAAATAAACCATAGGATATCCTCTGTTCTTTGTAAAATGCAAGTTAAGGGGGTTTATTTTCATATTTTAAAAGCTTTGGAACAGGATACTAAGCCAGAGAATTTCAAGAGCAAGCCCTAGGTCAAGAATCTCAATGTTCTTGACTAGGAGTTGATGGATTATGCAAGATCAGAGGGTAGCGGCAAGTAAAGGACCTCAAACCTTGTTGAATCTAGATCTTTAGAGCATGGTGGACATCTTCAAACTCTGATCTTGGTTTCATGCACCCATTTTCAATGCCTTGTTTTGGAACCCACACCCAAAGGCATGCATTAGGTCTGCGGACTCAATAAGGACATTGATATGCTGGAGTGGAGTCAAGGTCTGGGAGTTGGAGGATTGTTAGAACATCAAAAAGGGTACTCAAAAAACATATAAGTTCATAAGGTCCTTTGTCAAATTGAAGAGTTATTGCTGCAGAACAGGTTTTGGAGACCTACTAGAGTCACTAGGTCTATTTGGACCCGTTTGGACCACGACACACAGTAGCATCTACAGAGAAGAAGTTTGGTATGCAATGGTCTTGAAACCTCCTGAGAAATTCTTGGTATGCATTTGTGTGGTGCAAAAGCTTCGTTGAAAGAGAAAAAGAAGAAAAGAATAGAAATGATTTTTTTTCTTTTTATGTCATATACTGTAACCAGCTACTTATAACTTGCAAAAATTATTATAACCATTTGAAATTGAAACTTAGTTTAATGTGAAACTAAGAACTGCTTTATTAGAGCTTTCTGTGATTTAGATTCAGACATCAAGAACATTGTTTGCCTAATATTGTGATTAATGTTTATTTATTAATATCTCATACTGACAAACAATTGATAATTGTAGGGAAAACGTCATTGGGGGTCTTTGAGGATCCACCAGAAGCCAAGGAGAAAATGTATTCAAATGCTAAAGATGGTGTAACAGTCCTTACAGCTGTTGAACCTTGCTGTGTAGATCATCTCCGATTCTCCAAGTTCAACAGTACTGTGGTATTCCTTTGGATACTTCTAATGGTAAATTTCAGACATCAAGTTCTTTTCGTATGAAACTACTACATTTGTAATCTGTAGTTTTAAACTTTTAGTTTATAAATGTTCATCAGCTTTAGTTCGTATGCTGCCATTTCAAGTATGATTAATGAAGTTACCTTTATCACAGGATGAAAGTGAGCAGTCAGCATACTGGTACGGAGCTGGCAGCATTGATACGGTGACTAGGGCATCGTTTAATGGTGGTATTGTGTTTTCTCGTATTTAGGGCATCGACCTTTTGAAGCATTGCCTTCATCTTTCTTAAGTCTGAGTTTTAAGTTTGTTTATCTCTCTGGGCGCTGTTGAAAACACAAATGACAACGTTCTTGTTTGTTTTTCCCTTATATCCCGATGTGATTTCACGGAGGGTTACGGCGCTGTTGAAAACACAAATGAAAACACAAATCCCTTGTGTAATTGCCACTTGAAGGAGGACAGTCACTGTAAAGACAACATGATAATGTACACTTACAGCCCGTGTACATTATCATTGTGTCTTTAGAGTGACTATCCTCATTTGTTGAAGAAGAAAAGCATTAATGTGGCTGAATAGCAATACATTCAAGTGGCAATCACACAAGGGACAGTCACTGTGAGATGTCCTCATTTGTGACTGTCCTTACAGTGAGTGTACATTATCATGTTGTCTTTAGAGTGACTGTCCTCATTTGTTGAAGAAGAAAAGCATTAATGTGGTTCAATAGCAATACATTCAAGTGGCAATTACACAAGGGACAATCGATCACTGTGAGATGTCCTCATGTGTGACTATCCTTGTCACAAATGACTATCCTTGTAAAGACAACATGATAATGTACACATACAATGAGTGTACATTATCATGTTGTCTTTACAGTGGCTGCCCTCATGTTGTATATTCTTCTCTGTAGATGCTACTATGTGCTAGGGAACTTCTTAGAACTGTTGGTATATTCTTACAACTTGTTACACCTGGGATATTCTTCTCTGTAGATGCTATTGTGTGCCGTGGTCCAAACAGGCCCATAAATGTGGTTGAATGGAAATACATTCAAGTGGCAATTACACAAGGGACAGTCACTGTGAGATGTCCTCATGTGTGACTGTCCTTGTCACAAATGAGGACATCTCACAGTGACTGTCCCTTGTGTAATTGCCACTTGAAGGAAAAAAGCATTAATGTGGTTCAATAGCAATGTATTCAAGCGGCAATTACACAAGGGATAATCACTTTGAGATTTCCTCATTTGTGACTATCCTTACAGTGAGTGTACATTATCATGTTGTCTTTACAGTGACTGTCCTCATTTGTTGAAGGAAAAAAGCATTAATGTGGTTCAATAGTGATGCAGAGTAGTCAGGGCTTTTAGAATATACAAATATACATCCTTAACTCTCATTCCACCAAGGAAGAAGGAATTCCAATGGTTGAAACGTGAGTTAAGGTCTTTACATCAGTCAAACCCTGAAAATGACGGTTTGTAAACAATGCACAGAAAATTTGAAATAACTTAGATATAAAACAAAGAGAATCAATCAAACCAACTTCCAAAGCATCAAATGTCACTATTACAACTTCCAGGCAAATTTTATCATCCAACCACCATCCGTACAGCCGTACAGAGTTCGTTTTTCACCAGAAATGCACTAAAACAGGGTTATTTTTATTTTTTATGAAAGCAAAATGATTACAATACTGGTTCTCTGTCTGTCTTCGACCATTTGAAGCCTAAAATAGGCTCTCCAAACGTTGGTTCAACCATCTAGGTGGTTAGAACAGTTTATCCAACAAATGTCAACTTTGCTAAGCAACTTTTAAAGTTGCATTACAACTTTGCAAACAACTTTGCCGAGAAGGTTAAAAATGTGTTGTGAAACTTTAGGAACCTTATTAAAGTTATTTTGGACCTTCAAACTTCTTAACAACATCTAAAAGACACCTAATAAACACTTACTATGCTCATTTCATCCAAGGACTCAAAAGATGCCCAAGGTTTATAAGTCACCAAGGGGTCTTGTGTCCAACAAGTGGATGTTTATAAGGAGATAAGATCAATCCTTAATATTTATTACAAACCAAGAAAACATCTAAAACTCCTATTCTAATTTATTGTCATTCAAAAAGACTCTGATTTGTCATTCAAAAAGACTCTGATTTGTCAATCAAAAGGACCTTTCACCAGTCAATCCTTCAAAGCTCCAAGGTGAAAATCTTATGTTCCAATTGATAGGATTTGACTCCTTGGCTTCATGGCAACTTCCTTCAATCATGGTGTCTTTGGCTTGCATTAGGGATGCCCCTGCATCAAATAGCAATGCATTCAAGTGGCAATTACACAAGGGACAATACATGCCCATTAAAGTTGGTGTTTTGTTATCCAGCATGACAATGGAGACAACATACTCTGTGTCAATTTTACTGATCAAATTTCCCTCCGCCAGGCAAAGCAACAATCTGGGTATGATAAGGTGAAATTTTGTAGTCCTTTTGGGTATGATAACAGTTCCAGTTTCCAATAAGATGGTTCATTTTTATAATCTAGCTTCAATTTCTCTTGTGAAAATCTTTTTTTCATTTTATGGGTGGTAAAATATAATTATTATGCTAGAGGTGTGTACTTATGGATGATAATGAAACAAAATGATAAGATTTAAGACTCTTGTTTTTTTTTTAAATAGCAATTTAAGTTTCCTTCTATTATAAATTACTGTTTTTCTATTTTTTAATGTATCTTTCCAAATCTTTTATATCAATTTTATTTATGAAATATAAATATATTAATAATGTTTTAGTGTTTTTAGGATTAGTTTATATCAATTCTATGTATCATCATTCGTCATTCAATTGTCAGTATTATTAATTTAGACTGTGCAATTGTAGAACTACTCGAATATGGGTTGGATGGATACTCAAGCAGGGGAACCCTCCTCAAATATCTCAAGCAGTGAACTTGGAAAAATGTGTCCTGAAGGAACCCTTTCCATCAGAGAGATAAAAGTACAAACAAGTAAAAGAAGCAGGCTCTGCAAATATGTTTTTGAGAAGAAAAATGATAGATTATTCGAGTATGGTTCATGAGGTATATCTAAAAAGACATTTTTTTTCTTATTATAATAAAAGAGGAAGTTGTGAATGTCAAAGTTGAGTGAAACAAAAATTATTTTCATCAAATTTTATTAGGCTTGCTTTTGGGAATAGTTTCTTACAATATTGCTATTAAGATTTTTATTGTGTAGTTTTTA